>JAQBSW010005247.1:0-59499 GCA_029291075.1 Eudiplozoon nipponicum
TTTGATTCGATTATCTCATTCGTTTTACCAACCTTCTTTGTAAATTTATTCGCTAGTATAATTGCAGCTTTTAGGGCTTTGCGCAAAATAGGCTCTTCTTTCTCTTTTAAAGCCCATTCACCAATCATCTTCGCATCTGAAATTTTAGCGTCTTTAGCATTTTTTATGTCATTTTTTTTCGATCCATGTTTCGCTTTCATTGAAACTGCTTTTTTAGAAACCGTTATTTCATCTGCATTTTTGACCTGTCTTGGAGTCTGCTCACCACATATATCCAAAGATGCTTTTGATTTTAGCGACGGCTTTGCTAAAAGAATTTCTGAACATGTTTCCCTTAGCTGCTTTTCAGGTGCCCCATCAAAACATTTTTTGCTTGAATTAACATTCTGTTTACCAAAGGGCCCCATTCTTTTAATTCGGAAATTTGAATTACTAACTTAATATGGGCTTGACTTTAATGTGAAATCAACGAAAGTGATCTTTTTAATAGAATCTTAGGTACTTCAAATAAATTCGTAAACCAGTTTTGTTCATTTACCATAGAAAAATAAACTATCATTTAAATGTAATCTTTTATTATATAATTAAATTAGAGCACTTCTATTTCCGTAGCTATTTGCACTTGAAAATGTCAACAAAATTCTGAGTAATTTACTACATACAAGTAAACATTTTACATTTCATCAAAGTTTTTATATTTCAAAATAGCAACTTTGATAAAATGTAAAATATTTACTAGTATATAGTAAATCACTCCGAATTTTGTTGACATTTTCAGGCGCAAAAAGCTACGGTAGTAGAAGTGTTTCAATTTAAGTATTTGCTAAAAGATTACATTTACATGCTAGTTTATTTTTTTAAGGTAAATGAAAAAAACTTGTTTACGAATTTATTTGAAGTACCTAAGATTTTATTAGAAAGATCACTTTCGTTGATTTCACATTAAAGTCAAGCCCATATTCAGTTAGTAATTCAAATTCCCGAATTCAAAGAATGGGGCCTCTTGGTAAACAGAGCGTTAATTCAGACAAAAAATGTTTTGATGGGGCACCTGAAAAGCAGCTAGGGGAAACATGTTCTGAAATTCTTTTAGCAAAGCCGTCGCTAAAATCAAAAGCATCTTTGGATATATGTGGTGAGCAGACTCGAAGTCAGGTCGCAAATAAAAATGAAATAACGGTTTCTAGAAAAGCATTTTCAGAGAAAGCGAAACATGGATCGAAAAAGAATGACCCTAAAAATGCCAAAGATGCTAAAATTTCAGATGCTAAGATGATTGGTGAATGGGCTTTAAAAGAGAAAGAAGAACCTTTTATGCGCAACGCCTTAAAAGCTGCAATTATACTAGCGAATAAATTTACAAAGAAGGTTGGTAAAACGAATGAGATAATGGAATCAAAACCAGTTGAGAGGGCAATTTTTGAGAAGGCTGCGATTCCAAGCGCAATTGATTGTGCGGAAATGAAAGCCTTTTTGGCCAATAATTCAATTACAAACAAAGTCGGCAAAAATCTCGATGCAGAACTGGTAGAAATAACAAATTCACAGAACTTTGTCAAACAGGTTTCAAGATCCGTTGCAAAAGTAGCTTGTGAGGAAGCGCCTAGTGCTTTCACAAAACCATACGCAAATAGGCGAAAGGGAGAAACAGCTCACCAATTAAATAAGAGACCGGCTTACGATGCTGAAAAGGCCACAATACAGATGGAAGAACCATATGTACAAAATGGTAGCAAAAGCGATGTAAAACTGAAAGAAAAGCTAATTGACAAAGTTTCAAAAAGTGAACCGATAACAAGACCACTATCTCTTGGGAAAAAATCTGATGGACAGCGTGCAAAAATGATCGAACAAATGGATGCAAAAGCATTTGCTGAAAAAGCTAAAAGCGCATCTGCAAATAAGAGATCGGCTCAGGATGCTGAAATTTCAAATTTATTAGACAATGTAGAAAATGCAAAAAAAAGTGCAGCAGTATCATATGCACGGAATGGTGAGAAAAGCGCTGAGGCAATCAAAGAAAAGCGAGTAGCAAAGAAAGTTTCAAAAGGTGCTTTGATATCAGAATCATTATCGCATGCGGACATTTCTGGCGAACGGCTGGCGAAAGACACCACAAAAATAGTCGCGAAAGCAGCTGATGAAGTGGCAGCGAACACAATATCGGAACTAAAAATAGGTGAATGTAGTGAAAACGCGGCATCAGATTACAAAAAAACAAAAAAGATGGAAATTGGCCAACAGTTCTCTATAAAAAAATCAGAAGAGGGCTCAATTTCAGGAAAAAATTATGTCACTGAGTGTTCTTCCTTCAAGAACGAGTGTAAATCTGGGCAGAACTCTGCAGCAGTGGCTGATATGTGGAAAAAAAGGACAGTTTTTGAGATACTTGGTCCAAAGCCTGCTTTACAAATATCAAATCCAGCTGCAAACGATCTCAGTGGACAGTATGCGGTACTAGCAGCACAAAGAGGTGAAATTGAACTTCAAAGAAAAGCTGCAATAGCGGCAACAAAATCAAGTGTAACTGAAAGTAGCGAACGGGCCGCTAAATTTGCAAAAACATCGAGTGTGAAAGCAAATGACTACAATTCTACAAAACAGGTAGAAATATTACACGACCAGAAAGATGTCGCAAAGAGAAAGATGTTTGGAGCAAAAGAAGTTTGGGAGACAAATTTTGGAGAAACTGCGGTGGAAAAATTTATTCCGGCTTCGGTGGAACTTACTGATTTGGCTTCGGAAGAGATCTCACAAAAACGTCAAATAAAACTTCGAAAGAAAGCTGCGAAATTGGCAGAAAATTCAGGTTTAGAAGAGAAAACGTATGCAGAACCTGAAAATGCTAGAATCGCAATTAAATTAGAAATTGATGAAAAGGCCACAAAACAGGCGGAAAAAGCATGTGCACAGAGTAGTGACAAATGCGATGAAACACTGAAAGAGAAGCTAGTGGATAAAGTTTCAAAAAACGCATTGGTAAAAAAATCCTTATCTCTCATGAAAAAATCCGATGGAGAGCGTGAAAAGAAAATGGAACAAATGGATGCAAAAGCAAATGCTGAAAAGGCTAAGAGTTCATCTGCAAAATCGGGAGTAAATGAATGCGATTTAAACGCAGCGTCAGAAGCCCAAGGACCAATTGTTAAGGAAATCGGCCAAAATATTGCTGTAGAACGGGCAGCAGTACCAAGTGCGCAGAATGTTGACGAAAAAGCTGTCATACAGGCAGCAAAACCAATTGCAAAGACCGATAATAGAAATGGCAGGGACCAAATATCAACACCAGCGTTGAAACAACTTTATGGACAGGCTGTTGAACTACACACACAATCCTGTCGAAAAACAAACTTCAAGAATGCTGATATAGTGGCGACAACTCCACAAGAGGAGAAAAGGGAGAACCGGGTACAATATCAGTCCAGGCAAACAAGTGTAAAAGACGATAATGAGGAAACTACGAACCTAGTTGTTAAACCGCTTTCGAAAAACTGTTTGAATACGGCTGCCTTTGTGGCTGAAAAATTAGTTGAGAAGACTGATTGTAAAGATGTTGCGTCAACAGAATCAAACAAAATAGCGAACGAAAATTGGATGTATGCGGCACAACAAGACATAGGAGACAGCTCTATGGCGTTTGATATAGGAACTGCGATAGAGTGGGCGAAATCAATTGCAAGGATCTGCCAGGAAGAGCGGTCTAAAGTTAGTATACTATTCGAAACATTGAAAGATAGTATACAACCTGCCAACAATGCAATATATTCATGTGGCGAAAAATTGAACGAAACGACAGTAACACTTGCAGCAGAAAAAGCTACGAAGACTGTTGTAGCAGTACCAGAACCAAATGACGAGTTGTTAATAGAAAAGACCTCACGATCTCGTGCAAAGGAAGTACGTGTAGAAGCTGCTATCGTTCCAAATAAATCGTACACAAATGTGAGTAAAAAAGGAGCAACTCACGTAGCAAATAAGAAATCGGCTCAGGATGCTGAAATGTCAGGTGAAATAGAAATTGAAGTAAAGATAGCAAAACAGGCAGAAGAACCAATTGTACAATTTAGTGACAAAAGCGCTGGGCCATTCAGGGAAAGGCTAGTAGCAAATGGTGTTTTAAAAAGTACTTTGGTAACAGACTCTTTATCCGTCGCAAACTTTTCTGATAAGCGGCTTGCAAAAGAAACCACACAAATGGTGGCGTCGGAAGCCAAGGAACCAATTGTTAAGGAAATCGGCCAAAAGTTTACTGTAAAACTTGCAGAAATACCAAGTGCGCAGAATGTTGAAGAACAAGTTGTCACACAGGCAAGAAAACAATTTGCAAAAACAGACATTAACAAGAACAGGCTAACAAAATCAATTCCAGCTATGACAGAGGTTGATCAGCAGGCTCAAGAACTTGTCGCAGATTCGTATGAAAAAGCAAATTATAAGAAAGCTGATAAAGTGGCGACAATACCACTAAGGGAGAAACGTGAGATACAGACAGAATATCATATCAACCAAACAAGTGTAAAAGACGATAGCGAGGAGACAACGAACCTGGTAGGTAAACCGCGTGCGAAAAAACGTTTGAAGACGGCTGCCATTGTAGCTGAAAAATTAGTTGAGAAGACGGATTTGGAATATGTTGCGTCATCAGAATTAAACAAATCTGCGAATGGACATTGGATGCATTCTGGAAAACATGACAAAGGTAGTGGCGCTATGTCATTTGAAAGAGAATCTATAATAAAATCAGAGACATCAGCAGCAAAGATTTGTCATGAAGCGGGAAGTGGTGTTGGCATAGTATCAGGTGTATTAAATGATTATAAAGTACCTTATGCTAATGCAATACATCAATGTGGCCAAAAAACGAACGAAATGACAGTAACACTTGCAGCAAAACAAGCTAGGAAGACCGTTGTTGGAATGGTTGCAATACCAGAATCTACTGCTGTCTTAAAGGGAAATGACGAGTTGTTAGTAGAAAAAACTACGGGATCGCGTGCAAAGGTTGGTCGCGTAGAAGATTCTAGCGTTCCAACTAAACCGTACGTTAATATGAGTAAAGAAGAAACAGCTCACGAAGCCTATAATAAATCGGCTCAGAATGCATTTTATGAAAAGTCTCCTGAAACAACATCCACGTTAAGAGTAAATGCATGTTATGAAAACGCAGCGTCAGGTATCAACAAACCAATTTTGAGGGAAATTGGCCAAAAACTCTTTGAAGAACCGGCAGATTTAACGGGTCCAGGCTTAATATCAGGTACAAAAGAAATCAGTGGTCAGTCCACCGTCAAGGACGAATACGCACTGGTGAAGAAAGCTGTCACATTGCTGGCGATGTCGGATCAAAAAACAGTTTCTGAGACACCAGTTCAAATTCCTTCGGTACAAATTTCAAATCCATCTGAAAACGATTTCGCTGGGCAGTATACCCGAAAATCTGCAATGAGAAGTAAAATTGCAGTTCTAACAAAAGCTGCTATTGGGGCATCAAAACCAATCGTGAATGAAAGTGGAGGACAGGACGATATACTTTTCCAAATATCGGGTTCAAAAGCAATTGCTGAGAATGCAGTTAGACTAGACGAAAAACTGAATTGTCAGAAGGACGTCGGAAAGACAGCGATACTGAAAGATAAACCAGTTGCTAAAAAGGTTGCCATTATGGAATCTAATCCACCTCTAGTGGAATCTGTTGATCGAGCCCCACAGCTAGATAAAAAAGAACTTCATAAAACCGCTGTTATACCGGCTAAGAATCCAATTACTGTGGAAGGTGACGAAAAAGAAGCTTATGCGGTCACTACATTACGTGTAATTGACGGTCATATACAGACTGTAAAACGGTTGGAAGAACTGTCTACACATAAAGTTGTCGAGGCGACTGCGCTACAATTAGATAACCAAGTTGCCGAGACGTTTTGTCGAAATTCTGTAGCCGTAGAATCACAACAAACTGCGAAAGAAATTTATCTGCAGGCTATCGGCGTTCAAAGTAAATCTGCGGAAATGGCAGTGAAACGGTATGCAAAAGATGGTGAGGTAAAGAAAACAAATGAATGCTCAATACCAAGTACAAAGAGACTCAATATACAATTACCCACTGAAGAGAAAAATATAAGCGAGAGGGGTGTTGTTACAGAGGCTGCGTTTTTGGAGCCAAAACAAGTTTATAATAAACTTGGTCAAAATCCTGTGATACAAAAATCAAATCCAGCTGCAATGGATCTTGATGGTCAGGCTACAAAACAGGTTACGCGGAGAAGTGAGTTGACATTTCAAACAAAATCAGCTATACCAATTTTGCAGAGAAGTTCGAAGCAGGCAAATAGATTTGGATTCATATCAGAGCCAAAGGAATATCATAAACATGCTTACGTTAAGCGGGATGATCCACGTGAACGGATAGTTGGGACAATGACAAAAACATCGGCAGCAAGACAACTTAGGAAATAATCAAATGCAAATGCGAGGTTTACTGCTTCCTGTCTTCATCAGGCACCAGTTGTTGGCTCGCTCCTCTTCGTAAGATACCATATAAAACCATAATATATACTGTCATATTATCATTCGATTTCAAATGATTTGCAAAATAATTCTGCAAAATACATACGTCACTTAAATGCACCAAATAATAATATCTAGTTAACGGCATCACTCAAAATTGGTTACAAATAATAAAGTGTAGAATTTAAGCTTCTGGAAAAGACTGTTCTAACTAAAATGAATTTAGCATTATTGGCGCCAATAAATTTGACTGTTACAATGAAAATATGGTTCTGTATATGCCGGATACAATAATCTTTACGTGCTTGGACGTGAAACCGATTTTCTAATGCGTTTTGTTTAAACGTTAAAGCCATATTCGTGATCGTGCCTTGTTCTTAAGGCCAAGGAAAAACATCATCCACGTACCGTATATATTGAAGACATTTACTTATGTCCTAGAAAAATCTAAGCCAACATTGATGATAAGTGGCTCCCCTTTGCCAAACTATCAGTCTGCTAATAGACGCTTCCCTTAAATCGAAACCGTACCCCTTTCTTGAATAATAAGATAAATTTGCGTAGAGTATCACCTGGTTACTTAGATGATAATTAAACTTCTTCAACCGGTTGATCTAATGTCAATGGTATCGTCAATTGGAAAATTTGTAGACAAAAACGTAACATCAAAAGAGACCATAATCTTGTTTTAAACATTTTGCTCTTGAATTTTGTTTGCAAAATAGAAAGAATCTGCAACCGAATAATTACATAGTACTTTGCGCAACAGTTCCGGTATACAAACTAACCATTTCATCATCATCATCATGCACAGCCATACAAAAACCAAAAGTGAATCATGTTTCACTGCCATTTAATCACAAGAAGCGGACATATTAATTAGTATTGTTCATGTTTATATGTGGACTGTAAAAGAACACCATGCCACGTATTCCTAGTGAGAATTGTTTGTATTCGGAGTCTTTCTTCTCCTCGATAGTATGCCAACTAAGGCTGATGAGCACTATCTGTGCAGATGCCAGTTGTCAAAGGTTCCTTCAGCAGCCGAAACTAGCCCTTCGGGCTCTCATTCCGTCCAATATTTCACAGTAAGTTACTGCGCAGTTATACCAAACTCGAGGCTTCACATGGAACGGGATGATGTCTGTTCCTTTTAGAGTCGGTAAGGTTTATGCTACCATTCCCGGGCTGACAAGCTTGTGCCCGCCAGTCGTCAGGCCGGAATTTCCATGGTTACGGCCACATAATATTTGACTTGATTTGAGAATTGATAATTGATGTTATTGGTCTCATAGGGCAACATTTTGTGTTTTTGTTAATCCATATATTTTTGGCTTAAATGATCCAACTGGCATAAATTTATGTGTACTAGCTTTCTAAATTAAACCGCTATTAGTCAAGATTTTAATTTCTTATATTAACTTTCGAAGGAACTTTTTCTGCCCTCTGTGAAAGAGCACATACGATCCAGCGCTACAGGCGATCAAAGTTAATCTGCGGAAGTGGCATCGAAACGTTTGCAAAAAAAATAGTTAGGAAAAGAAAGCAAATGAACTGTCAATACCAAATACAAAGAAAGTCAGTGTATAATTACCTGCTAGACAAAATGTATAAGCATGAGCAGGTTGTTACAGAGGCTGCGATATTGGAGCCAGTCATAATCCTGTGATACGAAAATCAAATCAAGTTGCAATGGATCTTGATAGGCAGGCTACAAAACAGGTTACACAGAGAAATGAGTTGGCATTTCAAACAAAATCAGCTATACAGATTGTACAGAAAAGTGCAAAGCAGGCAAATATATTTCGATTCATATCAGAGCCAAAGGAATATCATAAGCCTGCTTTCGTTAAGCGGGATGATCCACGTGAGCGGATAGTTGGGACAATGATAAGGACACCGAAAGCAAGACACAGTTGGAAATAGTCAAATGCAAGTGCAAAGTTTACTGATTCGCCAAATCGTATACGTCAGTGCAAACATTTTTTGAAATTAATTAATATGAAAGCTATGAAAGTGGCAAGAAAACAATGTACAAAGGAAGGTCAGGCCAAGTAGTTAGAAAATACAACATTAAATGCCACGGTTGGTTGGAACAGTCTTTTGTTTTCGGCAGACAAATTGAATATTTTCCAATAAATCGTAATGAAGTATATATATTTCTAAGTACTTTTATAGTTGACAGAGGAATTTGTATTTGTAAAAATATTTAGCCAAACCTTTCCACATTATAATATATCTTCCGATATTTTTCGTACCAAGTAATTGATTTTTACAGAAATATAATATTTTTCATTAATTTTTTTCGCATTTTTGCTCGTTTACTTGTGATTATTTGAAGCTCGCAAACTTGATTCAAAGAATAAAAACCACCACCTGCGCAATCATTGTTTAATTGTATTACCCATAATATATAGCAAAAGCCGCAAAAGGATGAATTTCCTAATCGTATTGATTTATACAGTCAAGTAAAACCTATGCAAGACTACTAAGTGTAGGAGTCACTTATCTAATTACGCCTTACACACACACAAATATATATATATATATATATATATATATATATATATACTTGGTGGCATGATTCACTTAGTCAGCTTGCCGTCGTACGCTGATGATTATTGTCGAATATCCAACAGTGTCATTACGTGTGACTGAAAATTGTTTTTATTGGTTTAAGTAAACACTAGTCTAATTGTGGTCCACCAACATAACAAAACTACCGCCAGTCGCACGCACTGACGCGTTTCGACCTTCCACGATCATCATCAGAGTATTACGGTAAACTGACTAGCGAGAATCGAACCGCATTGCATATATATGGAAAGCAAAATTATATATTCTGAGTCTACTTTCGCCTAGATTGAAAGCTAACCAAGGCGGATGTGCACTATCTGCGTTGATGCCAGTTTTTAATGTTTCCTTCAGCAGACGAAACTTGCCCTTTACGTCTGGTACGCATGCTCTTATTCCGTTCAACATTTAAAAATAACACGCAGTTATTGCGAACTTGAGGGTTCACATGAGACGGGATGATGGCTGTCCCTTTTAGAGCTGGCAAGGCTCATGCTACCATTCCCGAGCTGACTAGCTTGTACACACCTACGTCAGGCCGAAATTCCTATGGTTACTGCCACGTAACATTTGTATGAAATGGACACTTGACAATTGATAATATTGGTCTCATAGGACAACAATTTTGTGTTTTCCGTAATCCGTACATTGTTGTCTTAAATGATTCAAAGGGCTTGAATTTCTGTGCAGTGGCCTTATAATTTTAACCGGTATCAGTCAAGATTTTAATTTCATTTATTACTTTGCAATCCACTTTGTATATTTCATTTGATTTATCATCTAGACGCGTGAATTTTTAGGTAGGTAGTCAGATTTTTTGTCCTTTATAATAGCGCTCTTGCCTTTCTCAGCGCGTAGTATTTTGATGTCTGCATAACTGGTGATATCTTTAAGCGAAATTAAATTCTGCTTTGTCAATTCATGCTGTTCTACGCATTTGGACGATATCAAATGTGAATCCTGTTTAACAAAAGTAGCCGTAAACTATTTTAAATCAATATTTGTAGGTTTCAAGTCGGCTCTTTGTTCAAATAGCATTTCAAATGCTGCCTCAAAGTCAACATCAAAATTATTAGAAGACTGAATTACATAATTTCGACCCATCGATTGTGCCTCCATTATTAGATGATCGATTGCTATTTTTGATAAATTAAGCATGCGTTTATCAATATTGTTTGGTATTAAATCACACAAAACTTCAGGTTTTATATCATTTTCTAATTGCTCCAATATTCTTGTTTTGTCTTTCGTCATAAAAACTGACAAAAGCATCAGAAATCTCAAGCTTTCACACTCACTTAATTCATTCAATACACAAGATACAGTACCGATTCTTGCCCGTAAAATTGCTTCATCATTCTTTTACAGCTCAATATTTGGAATACGCCAACCGTGTAAGATTTCTTCGATTGATCCATAGTTTGGGCTTCTGAAAAGTGCGCACCAAATCTCCTGAGAACCGTAATTGCTTATTACACTGATAATGTTTTTCAAACACTAACGTTCTTTGCGCTCTACATTTTAACGTCACTAGATCATCTAGTTTTCTGAAAGATTCTTTCGAAATGTGAACCTTAATAAAATCTTAAGTGCCCTTTCAAAGAGCAAAAAGAAAAAAAAATTATCAGATACAAGAATGGTTTCTTTCTCGTTTTCTTCTTAAGTATATAAATATGAACATCTCTTTATATGTAACTTGAAAGGCAAAACAAAACATACAAAAACTAAACATCGAGAGAGTATACAATTAGGGAACAACCAATCAATTTCGTGTATCCTCTCCAGTTAAAGATCAATGCCTGAATATGCCTCTTCTGCTTGCATAAATCCGGTTCAAATTTGTTTATCCACATTACTACGTATGTTTCTAACTCCCGTCTCTTAATGCATTTAGTAATTATCTTAAATGCTACGTCTGTTGAACATTCAATTCAACTTCAGTTGTAAACTATACAGGCAGAAAGATGGTCTGAGAATGAGTCCCGATCTGACCCCATCATAGCCGAAATATATGTGTTCATTTTGGAAAGTCTAATCTTTGATTTCCTTAATTATGCCAGACTACACAAACATTGTGTCGATTTATTTTTTGTTAATGATTGCTGTGTGGGTGCCGAAGAATTAATAAATAAATTTAATGGATGGTATCTGAATATTAATTTAAGAATTGAAAAACAGGAGGATGCTATTCTAGATATTCTGTGTTTTGGTCAAGCGTAGAATTCACGGCACACTGCTGAGATTAGATTACCACAAGAAAACATGAACACCACAATATTTGCCTTTTAATAGCTACTGCCCTTTTACATAGAAAAAGGCTCAGATCAGACATTGCATAATATAATAATAATAATAATAATAATAGTAATACACAATAATAATACACACACACAATACACACACACACAATAATACATTGGTAACTTGAGTTAAGCAAAATTTACAGTTATGTATAAAAATAATGATATTATAATAATATAATATAAAATCCTGTTATTGAGATGCCTCTCTAAGGCTAAGAAGTAATAAAACGCATTAGAGATAGAAAGCGTTCCAATTTGAATTTTACATATTTTGCAGTCGTGTAAGAATTGATAACATCCACCATCAAAACTTCCTTTACATAGTGTGAAATATAAGATTCAACTGCAATAATCTTGTGAGTCAGCAACAATACATGATGAGAACTCGAAAAATTTCAAAACGCCAAAAAATATCTTTTCAATTTTATTAAAATTGTATGTGCTGCTATGCTTGACTGTTTGGAAGCCATTTCAATAAATCGTCTTAGTCTAGAATTTTGCAAGCAAATCTGTACTAAGTTACGTGTCCTCTTTCTTCAACATTTTGGGAAAAGTATATTTTTGTGTACATATATTAATGTGGACTGTTTGTCTGGTTGCTACATAAATACACCTTAACAATATTTTTTTTAAATATGTGATCAAGTCATGAATCTCGATATTTTGCTTGCTTGTTCTTGATTCCATATACTGCACTGAATCTAAATAATTTTTGCTGCTTGTTTCATGAAATTTTGGGAATAATTATCGCATTTGTTTTTTCTGCCTTATTAACATTTATTTTACTTGCTTACTTGCCGCCGCATGTTTTGCGCAATTTTCTAAAATATAAATGTACTCATAGTAATTGGATACACTTTATCTCTCATTGTGTCTCTGTCTCTCTTAAATCTCGTTAATAATCTGAATGCCAAAATTATTATTTTTGTCGTTATTTATAATTTTTTGTTCCGCTTCATATGTTTATATGCCAGTGAAACATTTGCCACTTTTGGCTTTTGTATGGTTATGCAGGATGGTGATGATTATGAGGATAATGATTATGATGATGATGATTATGATGGTGATAATGATGATGATGATGATGATGATGATGTTGATGATGAAATCGCTAATTACAACTACTTCTGAACACCTAGCCCTCCAGCAAATCCAAACAATCTGGCCTTGATCGGTATCAGTTATCTTTATTCGCGGTAAACATTACATCTTTCAATTAAATATATAAAGGTCAGATATTGTTTGCGGCGAAGAACTAATATATATACACTTAGGTACTGGGTGTTTCGCAACTAGTAAAAAATTAATTCAAATATGAACAGAATGAAAATACCAAGGTAGCATAAACGGAAAGTATAATCTCGTGCACATTCGTTTCGTGCTTCTAACTTCTACCTCTGGTCATATTTGAACTACTTTTTACTATGTGAGCAAAACCCTATTCACAATTGCATATATATTAGATCTGTGCCACAAACGGTATCTAAAAAAACTTTAAAAATTTGTCCAAAAATTTAGAACATTTATTAGTCGATCGTTACAATAATAAAAACTTATATATGGAAATTTTATTTTTCAAAACAGATGTCAGTTTTGCTAACTAAATTAGGGGAACGTGCAAAATATTCTTTCGCATCTGATATTTGGGCTAAAACAGCCAAATAACATTGCTTTACATTTAAATGCAATGAAGATCGATCTTCGCTAGCCAGTTTGCTCAGCTACCCTTAAGATGATCGTGGAATGTCGAAACGCGTGAGCGCGTGCGACTGGTGGTAGTTTTGCTGTGTTGCTCGAAGACTGGTTATATAGGTTGGGATTGATGTATACTTAAAACTCGCAATCTTGATTTAAGTAATTGTTACCGCCACGCGCGCAACCAATCAATGTTTAATTGTATTTTCTATTAATAAATGTGAAGAGCAAGCTGCAAACAGTTAATGTTCGTATCCACTGTCATCATGATTTTTGCAAATATTTCGGTCTCCAATTACGGAGACCTTTTTCAATGCCAAACACATCACACACTTATTTGACAATCAATATGTCAAGTGGAAATATTAATTTAAACCGCCTCATTTATACTTGTTTTTAGATCTCTTAAGCATAACGTTTTTTTATAAAAATGTTAGGAAAGTGTATGTTAAATTGGTTTGTGTATGTGTCTACATGTATACACTCTTCGCAATGAGGTTACAGTGATATAATGACAATTAATGACAACTCACTAGATAAGCGTACGTCATGCCTGTGTGTATGTGTTCTCGTTTGTTTTGAATTGAGGAGTAATCAGTTAATGCAAGTGTACACTCATCACAGTGAAATTACAGCGATTTGGCAACATCTGACTATTCACTGGATAAGCGTGTTTGCAAAAATCATGATGACAGTGGATTCAAATATTTCGGTACGCAATCCGAAAATCAGGTAAATTGTTTATTTCCTGTCGCGCAACATGTTTCTTTTAAATCTTAGTTAATGTTCGTCACTGCATAGAAATTGTGCAGCTGACATTTACCGTCAATTATAACGTATGCAAGCCTATCACAAATAAGAGACGCATATCTAGTTTTGCTTTCCATATATATGCAATGCGGTTTGATCCTCGCTAGTCAGTTTGCCGTCGTATTCCGATGATGATTATGGAAGTTCGAAAAGCGTCAGTACGTTGCGACTGGCGGTAGTTTAGTTATGCTGTTCGACAACTGGTTAAATACAATGGGACTGGTGTTTCATTTAACGTATGTTTTATAAGATCCTGTCCCAATTGGTATTTATCGAGAGCTTAATGCTTCTACTAATCTGTGTTTATTGCTCAAACTTCCAATTTCACAGACACTCTCTTTTTCCATATTTGAGTGTTATTTGTGTGTTCGTAAGTGACTTACCTTACATTTTTCCTTTACTACATTTTAACATTTTGAATAGGTGATTGCACCAGCAATTTCTCTTGCATAATTAATTTAAATTTTACAAGGTATATTGTACTTTTTTAACTTCTGTTCAAAAGAAACCAGAAAGCACAATACTGAAGTTGCATAACGAAAAAATGGAAATGCGAAAAAAGAACGAATAATTATTGATCTACAGAATGATTTCGATCAATGAAATCAGACTTAAAATAGGTGATCTGGACGTCTAATTAACGTATGCAATATTCCAGGTGACCTAAAAATCATTATAGCTTCCAAGCACATTGTACTACATTCCATCGCTACATAAAGTCCTCTTGAGGTGAACTCTGCAAAAACTCCAATTCTACACAAATAGTACAAGCCGTCTATCACTTAATTCCACCGTGGGCAACCAATCAAAATCGCAGAGCCTTTAGAATGAAGTTAGAAACACATATGAGAACAATAGCTAAAAAATAAATAAAATACCATAGACGAGTGTTAGACGTATTCCCTATTTAATAAAATATCTTAGTTATCTTGATTCAGTGATCTTTGATTATTGAAAAGCTATATTTTTAACATATCAAACAGTATTACTCAGCGAACACAAAATTATTTACATCCGGGCTCAGACTGTGAATTTTCCAACGCGCTTAACGAAAAGCACCACTCCGGGATTGAAAGTCGAAAAAACTTTCAAATCCAGTCAAGTCTGTGTACAGGAAAACTTAAACGAAACAAAAAATCTACCATCTGACAAAACTAAGATTTTTCAGGGCCGACGAAAAATCAGTGGTTTTTATACATGATGCCGATGCTAATATAATGTCAAGGAACGAGAACACGTGATCAATCTCAATTCAAACAAGACAACATAGAGAAAAATAACCCAACAAACATTGAATAAAAATGGCACTTAGCAGAAATGGAGAAAGATTTTATTTTAATTGATTGGTTTTGAAAACAGATCATTTCATAGAATCAGGACACCCGCAGGAACTCCACCATTGCAGCCTCTTTTGTCAAAAAATCTACTGTTGGCAACATAATTCTAAAAACGGCATGTACACCAATACCATCAGAGATGATTTTAAGCTAACACAGAAACTGAATGGAAAAGACTGACACAATGAAAAAGGCTTTACTTTACGTTTAATCGTTATTTAAAAAAATCCACTGGAAGAAGCAACGTTTATCTTATTTGAAGCAAAATTGCGACCTTTATAAAAGCACCAGTTCCATTATATCCACAAATTTGTCAGTATAAACAAAGCATTTTACAATTTGGAAACAGGAAATCATTATACAATGTTTAGTTTATACTGACAAATTCGTGTCAATAATGGAACTGGTTGTTATTACAATATTGCAACTGTACTATAAATATTATCTATCTCCGCCAGCGCAACCAATGTTCTACAAAAAGGAAAGCCTGAACAAATATTATAAATATAACATGCTTTTATATAAATGTACACCGAGCATAAACATAAAAATTTCCCCAAACATGATATTTTTCTCGACTGACCAAGAATCAAATACGCCAATAATTTCCAATCATTCGCGCAAATCTGATCACTCATTTCACAAGCGTAAACAAATATTCGAACGGTTTATCAACAAACTGAGGTAAAACCAGCTGAACAAACGACATCACTATTATAATTAGCCGTGGCAAAAGTTGCCAAGCGATAAAAGTAAAGAGCTGATAAGGCAATTGACGGTAAAATATTGGATACTTTATTTTTTCAGGTAAACAACTTGTGTTTGTATCGATTGATGCATATTCACAGGTACCCGTACTCTGATTATTGGCCTAGATTGATGGGTTCTTACTTGTCCTTTCTTATTTAAGCCTTCCATCAGCTGATTGTCTAAAAATGACGTTGGAACAAGATTTTATACCTACTTTTTCCTAATTTTCGGGATATCACATAAAAAACAATAAGTAAGGCAACTGGAAAATATTTGTTTCATTAAAAAATGTTTAAAAAATTGCGTAATTCCTAAATGTTTTAAATTTAAATTGCCGTTTTATTTAAATAATAAAGGTAGATCTCTTAAACATGAACTGACTTTGAACATAATAAATACAATGATTAGCGATTTGGAAAAACGCAAATATGAACTAATTAGAGAGAAAACTAAAATAAGATCTATGTTACTTGCCTTTTTGCACGCAGATGACTTTAAGTGTATAGAGGATTTTACTGATGGCGCACGTAATAGGGTGATAAAAAAGGTTCACATGAGGCATGATAGAAAGTTAGGAAATTTGGGCATCTATGGACAGACCACAGTTAGGACTTGTCCTGCTTTAACTAATCGGGTGGTAAACATCTCTAAAATAAATCTTAATGAGAAACAGCTCGAAATGCTTAATCGTGGTCTGAATACAGCTATCCAAATTGAGAAATAAAAAATGAGATAAATGAGATAAAGCACTAGACTATTTTCAGCATTTCCTGGTTGATCATCCAGTAATATTGGAAGGAAGCAAAATAAAGTTAAGACACGTCATAGAGATGATGAACGTATGTATGTCCTCCTCTTATTTTAAATTTAGGAATGCATTTTATAAGCAGATTAGAGGTGTTCCACCGGGGCAGCCACTGTCAGTTCCAATAGCTAATATCTTCATGCATTACATGGAGTATACCCTCCTGGATATAACACCCTTAAATCCAAAATTGTTTGTACGATATTTGGATGATATATTAGTTATTTGGAATCACGGGAGGATCAACTGATAAATTTCTCAAACATAGCAAATCAGGTGAGCGAGCTGAAATTTACAATTGAAAATGAATGATGTGGCGAATTACTATTTCTGGATGTCAAGTTAATTAGAAATGGTACAAAACTAGAACAGAATATTTATAGGAAGGATACGTATTTAGGTATTCTTCTTAATTTCGATTCAAACCATCGATATAGAATGAAAATCGGTATATTAAAATCGATGATAATTAGAAGCTTAAGATTAACAGATAAAAAACTTAGGGAGATTGAATTAGGTAGACTGCGAGAAATATTCAGTTCTATTGGGTATCCTCTAATGTTAATTGAATCCACTATAATAAGCGTTATTAGTAAATATAATCCTGACTAGAAGTACGTCAAGTCAAATAAAGCAAAAGATGACCAGAGGGTAATGGTTATACCTGACTCTAAACTAATTAGTAAAATCAAAGTGGTAGCATCAAAATGAAATATACGTGTTGAGGCCTAAAATTCACAGTAGAGTCTGATATGCTTATATGATTTTTTGCGTCACTTAAGTTCAAGTCCGCTATGTCCTGCACTAACCTACTTGTGTCCTCAAATTTAATATCGGCATCGATGAATATATGAGATAACAATTAAATCGATACTTACTGTTAGGCAATCGGAAAGTGAAAGTTGGAAAGCTGCTCCACTCAGCAATAATCTGTTATAGTATATACGTGAACCAATGATAAAATCAAATATACCTTTTCCAAGGTTCCTCTTTAATGTTATTTTATATCAGAACAAAGGCAATTGATGGAGAAATATATTTAATAATGATGTAATCGTTTACTGAGGAAAAATGTTAAAATGCAGCAGACCAAAATTACAATACCAGTCACGTAGCGAAATATTCGAAAACTGAAAATAGCGCACAATTTAAATCAAGTATTTAAACAAAGAATGTTCTGGAAAATAAAAAGAAAAAATTCTTTTTAATTGAAATTCGTTACAATCAGCTATGGTGGTTTAAATTTATCAGTCAGTGTTATTTTACATAAGGCGGAGGATTTAACATACTACATACACTACGTTCTCAAAAAAGGAACGGCTAATAATAGACGTAATCATAATTCTTCGGCTGACGTGGCACGCTTCCAGAACGAGTTGTGCATACTGGCGCCGCTGACGTCGTCATCTCGCCCGGTACAACATTCACTGGTTCTTCAAAATCATCTAGTATCGACAAATAGTTTTTATGCTGTGATTCAGTAGAATAAGATTTTGCTATATTAGACAACGTTTCTTCAGAGTACTGAATTTCATTATGTGCCTGCATGATGGGATTGCACACCTCAGATTCGCCCATGGAACGGTCATTCAACGCATCTTTTGATTCGGTCACACCGTCAATCCAGATAAACTGGGGAATACAGCGATCCAACGTAACACAATCCTCAATGCCATTTATTTCTATGATGACATTCTTATCAGTCATCCTCTTGACCTTGTATGGTCCTTTATAAAATGGTGTTAGGCAATTCTTCCTATTCTCATTAGTAATATAAACATGCGATGCCGATTTTAAATCAGAGGACACATAGCATTTGGTTTTTGCTTTTCTAGTCTTGGTCGGAGCCAAACGACACATCTTGTCTCTAAGTGCTCCTACAAACCAATCTACATAACTAGAAGCCCAATCAAGACTAATTGGAGTTTCTATTAGAAGATCTCCAGGCAACCTTAATGGTTCTCCATAAACCAATTCTGCTATAGAAGTTCCTAATTGTGCCCTATATCTGTTGCGCATGGCGAGTAGTACTATAGGAAGATCGTGTATCCAGCTTGTTCCACAAGTACACCTTAATGCAGCTTTCAGTTCACGATGTAGCCTTTCTACCATCCCATTTGCTCGTGGGTTATACGCGCTAGTATGTATTATAGTATTTCCCATGATGTTGAGGGATCTTACGAAAAGCTCTGACATAAATTGACTACCACGATCACTAGTGACCTTTTCTGGAACACCATAACGCGATATCCAATTATGTAGAAACGCGAGCAAGACTTCTTGTGAACTCATGTCTTTTTAAATCGCCACTTCAAATTGACGACTAAATCTATCTACCATAGTCAGCAAGTATTTATTTCCATTTACTTCAGGCATCTCGACAATGTCTATGTGTACGTGTCTGAACCGTCCGATTGGTATTCCAATGTTCTTTATCTGGGTTCTGGTATGTCCCCACACCTTACAAGTGTGACACTTGGCACAGGCTCTTACCCATACCCTTATGTCTTTAGACATGTGCGGCCATACGTATCTGTCGTTGATTAATCGAATGGTGGTTTAATGGATGGATGACCCATGTCATGAAACACTTGGATAATCTTGGCCCGTAAAAACAATGGCACAAATGGTCGTGGTTGATTACTAGATGTTTCGCATAACAACCACTTGCCACTTATGAGCTTACGAACATATCCTGGTCTTTTGGAAAATACTAATGTAAAGGGATCCGATCCTTGCGCTTCTTCGATTTGACTAACGAAATCGTGCATTGATTCATCTAAATTTTTCAATGGACCTTGAAATATCAGCTCGAAATCAGCTTCATTCGGTCGGCTAAGTGCATCTGCTACCACATTCTCTTTGCCAGCAATATGAGACACAGTGAAATCGAACTCTGCTAACCGTGTTATTTGGTAATTTACTCTACGAAAGAAATTAAGCGTAGCTGTCTTACCAAGTATGCTGATCAATGGCTTATGATCGGTAAATAACTTAAAATTGTGACCATCTAAGTAATGCTCGAAGTGTAGCACTGCGGCATACACTGCTAGAAGCTCTTTGCCAAACGTATCATAATGTTTTTCTCGATCATTAAGCTTACGGCTATAAAACCCAATCGGTCTTACTACGTCCTGATCTCTTTGCGGTAGCACTGCCCCTAATGCAACATCTGAGGCATCTGTGATTAGTTCGAAAGGCTTTTTCCAATCTAAAGGTGCTAATGTGGTTACGTCACTTAACATATCCTTGGCCTTTTCAAAATTTTCTCGGTCTTCTTGACTCAAGTTTATAGGCCAAGACTTCTTGATCGTGCTCTTTTCACGAGTGAGATGGCTTATTAACGATGCCAGAATTCCGGCTAGACCTGGAATGAATCGACGATAATAGCTGATCATGCCGAAGAACCTGCGCAACTGGCGTACGGTTTGGGGTGCCGTTACGTCCTTAATAGCTTGGACCTTATCTTCCAAAGGTTTAATTCCGTCTTTGAAAAGTATATGACCAAGGTATTTCACTGAAGAGCAACCGATATTACTCTTATTAGGTTTGACCACTAATCCATATTGTTCCAGCCTGATCAAAACCGTTTTCAAATGCGTACGATGTTCGTCTCGTGAGCGACTAAAAATTATTATATCGTCTATATATACTTTCGCAAATGGACAATTCTGAAGGATTTCTTCAGCCAAACGCTGGAATGTCTGACTGGCATTTTTCAAACCAAAAAGCATTAGAAGAAATTCATGCGATCCCCCTCCTTGGAATCTGACTGCGGTGAGTGGTATCGAAGTTTCTTCCATTGGTACCTGATAGTACGCTTTCTGGAGATCTAAAGTTGAATAATCCTCATATCCCATTATATCTCGGAGCAATGTACTCTGGTTAGGGAGAGGATAAGAATCACCCTTCGTCACTGAGTTTAATAGACGATAATTCCCACAAACCCTCCAATTGACCCGGTTCAGGTTTGGGAACTACCACTATTGAGAAAGCAAAATTGGAATTTGACCTTCTACAAATCCCCTCATCGCGCATTTGGTGTAATTCGGACAAAGCAAGTTGTTGCTTGTGTTGTGCCAATAGTTGAGCCTTTGGTGAACAAGGCAACGGAGCCACCAATTCTATTTGGTGTTCTACTCCTGTCTTCAAACCTATCCTTTTGGCACTGAAAGTCTGAAACACTGCTAGGTGCTTCTCGATTATATCGGCAAAGTCATGCGCGACTGATGGACGAGGTAGGACGACTGTTCTAACTGCCGACGTGTTAGACTCAGTAGGTGTTGCTATCCCTACGCCTTCTGCGATAGTCCTAGCCTTGGGGTCTAATGTCAGCTTGAAATGTGTCAAGAAATCCATGCCAATGATATGGTCCTTGACATCGGCTACTAGAAAATTCCATCGGAAGGAAGATTTCTGGCCTAACGTTACCGATATTTCTTTCATCCCTTTCACTCCTATCGGACTACCGTTAGCGGCCCATAGTTGATAAACAAATGTGGGGCAATCTGCTTCCACCACGTCTGACCTAACTATGCTTACCTCAGCACCCGTGTCTATAAGAAATTCTAATCCAGATAATTCATCCTTAATAATGAACTTGTTGCTGGACAATCCGGCAATGTTTTCCAGATCTCCGCTTAGTGAGAATCGGACTCTCTTGCCTTCTATCTCGGTGCTATTTGTTCTAGTCGCATCTTTAGCTTTGAGTATGCCTTTTAAAGGCATATCTGGGAGCCTTTGCAATGGAACCCCCCTACGGCTCCTACTAGTGGGGGTTTTTCCCTTTTCCCGGTGACGGATTTCTCTCAACCGGTTTTGTGCTTCCTTTCCATTTGGGTCCACCTAATCGCGGGTAAATACAATTCTCATCTTGGCACTTCGCACTGCGTCCGTATTCGCAATGTGCCTTACACCATCCGCGTGGCCCTTCGAAGCGTTGACATGAGTGACTCCCTCGACGTCTAGTGTATCTATCCTGACTCTGAAGTTGTGCAATATCACTACGTAAGCTAGCAACTGCTCTACATAAAAAACGCAAAGTTTCTTTTATAGTCAGGTTGTTTTCGGTATCTGCCCTGACTAGCTGCATCGTTGCAGAATCTGCTATTACAGCATGTACTTTTGGTTCTTTCTGCTTATACACACTGTCTAACCCTCTGAGTTTTGTTGGCCAATCTATGCTCATTGTGTCAAATACTTCCAATGTTGTTCTAAGCCTAATTGGTAGCTCAGCTGTGAAAATGGAGTTGACTACATCTCTGGATATATTCAACCTGGAAGCTTTTGTGCAAAGGCGTTCATAAAATTCGGACGGTAATTGACGCCCCATTTTTTATAAATGCAATAGTTCGCACATTTGCGCCGATCTTCCAGGCTGATATCTCTTTTGAATTTCAGCCATTAATAACTCAAATGCATTGTACGGCTTTTCTTCCACAGTTCTGTCTCTGAAATTTTTCTAGGCATTTCGGAAATTTTCAGGCAATGCCATCCATGCTGCAACAAATTTCTCCATTGGATTTACAATATTATAAGCACTAAATATCATTTGGGCATCTCCTACCCAACTTGAATGTTTTTCTGATTTATACTGTGGTAGACTTAATATTCTTGGACTGGCGCGGTCGCCAAATTTTGTTGAGGCCCCTAACCTATTCGTGTCTGTAAGCCCCATAGATGCCAGATTGCTGGAAATCCTAAAATTCACAGTAGAGTCTGATAGGCTTATATTATTGCTTGCGTCACTTAAGTTCAAGTCCGCTATGTCCTGCACTAACCTACTTGTGTCCTCAAATTTAATATCGGTATCCATGAATATATGAGATAACAATTAAATCGATACTTACTGTTAGGCAATCGGAAAGTGAAAGTTGGAAAGCTGTTCCACTCAGCAATAATCTGTTATAGTATATACGTGAACCAACGATAAAATCAAATATACCTGTTCCAAGACTCCACTTCAATGTTATTTTATATCAGAACAAAGGCAATTGACGGAGAAATATATTTGATAATGATATAATCGTTTACTATGGAAAAATGTTAAAATGCAGCAGACCAAAATTACAATACCAGCCACGTAGCGAGATATTCGAAAACTGAAAATAGCGTACAATTTAAATCAAGTATTTAAACAAAGAATGTTCTGGAAAATAAAAAGAAAAAATTCTTTTTAAATAAAGTTCGTTACAATATGCTATAGTGGTTTAAATTTATCAGTCAGTGTTATTTTACATAAGGCGGAGGATTTAACATCCTCTACATACGTAGAATTTAAAAACAGACCCTTACCCTAGGTATTGAACTTCCCAACCAAAAGGAGACAGTAAAACCGTTAGACACATCATGAGTATATGGAATTCCACGTATCGACTGTAACCTGATGTATGTTGGTGAAACCATGCGCCCAGTGAAGGTTAGAAGAGGGAACATAAAACCGCATGCAAGTATAGCCATGTTAATAGATCAGATCTTGCACGCCATACAGTAGAGACAGGAAACACAAATAATTGGGATGGGTGCAGACGTATATCAATTTGTATCCGTAGCGGATCCACTAGACTGATTAGAAAAGCCATCGATATTAAATCGAGAAATGACATAATGAATGAAACAGCCGTAGAAAAATCACTAGGTCCTATTTGGAATACAGCATTAATTAATGGTAGAAAACGAAGATTGCACGAATCAGAATCAGAAACTCGTTCAAGTAAATAAAAAAGGAACACTTGATTGATATTAATTTACTGAGGTGGAGGGTGAGTAAATCAATATCGCCTATTTATTTTCTGAATATCTTATTATTTCATCCTTGATAACTTGTTATCTCATTTTATCTATTATCTTACGTTCTGTTGTTAGTTTAGCAGCTTTTAACAAATATTTCTGTTTGCATCTTTCTTTATCAGGCAATTTTCAATTTATTTTACGATCCCCCTTTTATTTTATTTTAACTATCTACCCTAGTAGAATACTTTTCCGTTTTTAATTTAATTTTGCTAATTCTAAATTATGTATTGTATTCACAGTACCAACGGGCTACCACTCGTCATCACTTCATTTAGGATAGTATCTGTAAAAATAGGTCTGACGTGTGCATTTAGGAAATGACAGTTATCATTTGAGTTTCATGTGAATTTCTGTTACATGTAACAGATTACTTTTTAGTCTTAAGCAAACGCTCTCACACACACACACAAACACACAGACGTGGCATACGCTTATCTTGCGATTATTCGGATGTTGCTAAATCGCTGTAATATCACTGGGATGATTGTTCACGTGCAGTAGTTGATCATACCTGAATTAAAAACAAACGAGAATACATACACACAGGCCAGTGAGTTGCCATTAATTGTGACTAAATCACTGTAATCTCATTTCGAAGAGTGTACACATGCAGACATATACACAAACCAATTTGACATACACTTTCCTAGCATTTTATCTAAAAAACAAATTATGCTTAAGTATAAATGGGGCAGTTTAAACTAATATTTCCACTTGACATATTGATTTTCAACGTAGTAGGAGATGTGCTTTCTATTGAAAAAAATATCCATATCCGGATATAGAAAATTTTGGAGAAAAAATCAGGAAAACCGGATAAAAACAAATCGGATCGCAACCAGATAATCAGGTAACGTGGACTGTTTGTCTGGTTGCTACATGCATATACTTTAAAAATATTTTTTTTAAATATGTGATTAAGTCATGAATCTCGATGTTTTGTTTCCTTGTTCTTGCTTCCATACTGAATAGTTTTTGCTGCTTGTTTCATGAAATTTTGTGAACAATTATCGCATTTGTTTTTTCTGCCTTATTCACATTTATTTTAATTGCTCACTTGCCGCCGCATTTTTTGCGCAATTTTCTAAAATATAAATTCACTCATAGTAATTGGATACTCTTTATCTCTCATTCTGTCTCTGTCTCTCTTAAATCTCGTTAATAATCTGGGCTAAAATTATTTTGTCTTTATTATACTTTTACCATTTCATATGTTTATATACAGTGAAACATTTGCCACTTTGGCTTTTTTGTATGAATACATATGCAGGATGCAGGATGATTAGTGAGGATAATGATTATGATGATGATGATTATGATGGTGATAATGATGATGATGATGATGATGATGATGTTGATGATGAAATCGCTAATTACAACTACTTCTGAACACCTAGCCCTCCAGCAAATCCAAACAATCTGGCCTTGATCGGTATCAGTTATCTTTATTCGCGGTAAAATTACATCTTTCAATTAAATATATAACGGTCAGATATTGTTTGCGGCGAAGAACTAATATATATACACTTAGGTACTGGGTGTTTCGCAACTAGTAAAAAATTAATTCAAATATGAACAGAATGAAAATACCAAGGTAGCCTAAACGGAAAGTATAATCTCGTGCACATGCGTTTCGTGCTTCTAACTTCTACCTCTGGTCATATTTGAACTAATTTTTACTAGGTGCGCAAAACCCTATTCACAATTGCATATATATTAGATCTGTGCCACAAACGGTATCTAAAAAAACTTTAAAAATTTGTCCAAAAATTTAGAACACTAATTAGTCGATCGTTACAATAATAAAAACTTATATATGGAAATTTTATTTTTCAAAACAGATGTCAGTTTTGCTAACTAAATTAGGGGAACGTGCAAAATATTCTTTCGCATCTGATATTTGGGCTAAAACAGCCAAATAACATTGCTTTACATTTAAATGCAATGAAGATCGATCTTCGCTAGCCAGTTTGCTCAGCTACCCTTAAGATGATCGTGGAATGTCGAAACGCGTGAGCGCGTGCGACTGGTGGTAGTTTTGCTGTGTTGCTCGAAGACTGGTTATATAGGTTGGGATTGATGTATACTTAAAACTCGCAATCTTGATTTAAGTAATTGTTACCGCCACGCGCGCAACCAATCAATGTTTAATTGTATTTTCTATTAATAAATGTGAAGAGCAAGCTGCAAACAGTTAATGTTCGTATCCACTGTCATCATGATTTTTGCAAATATTTCGGTCTCCAATTACGGAGACCTTTTTCAATGCCAAACACATCACACACTTAGTTGACAATCAATATGTCAAGTGGAAATATTAATTTAAACCGCCTCATTTATACTTGTTTTTAGATCTCTTAAGCATAACGTTTTTTTATAAAAATGTTAGGAAAGTGTATGTTAAATTGGTTTGTGTATGTGTCTACATGTATACACTCTTCGCAATGAGATTACAGTGATATAATGACAATTAATGACAACTCACTAGATAAGCGTACGTCATGCCTGTGTGTATGTGTTCTCGTTTGTTTTGAATTGAGGAGTAATTAATTAATGCAAGTGTTTGGCATTGAAAAAGGGCTCCGTAATTGGAGCCCGAAATATTTGCAAAAATCATGATGACAGTGGATTCAAATATTTCGGTACGCAATCCGAAAATCAGGTAAATTGTTTATTTCCTGTCGCGCAACATGTTTCTTTTAAATCTTAGTTAATGTTCTTCACAGCATAGAAATTGTGCAGCTGACATTTACCGTCAATTATAACGTATGCAAGCCTATCACAAATAAGAGATGCATATCTAGTTTTGCTTTCCATATATATGCAATGCGGTTTGATCCTCGCTAGTCAGTTTGCCGTCTTATTCTGATGATGATTTCGGAAGTTCGAAACGCGTCAGCATGTTTGGACTGGCGGTATTTTTGTCATGTTGTTCGACGACTGGTTAAATACAATGAGATTGGTGTTTCATTTCACGTATTTTTCCTAAAATCTTGTCCCAATTGGTATTTATCGAGAGTTTAATGCTTCTACTAATCTGTGTACTACTCTCAAGCTCCCAATTTCACGCACTCTTTCTCTCTCTCCGTATTTGTGTGTTATTTTGTGTGTTCGTAAGTGACTTACCTTAAATTTTTCCTTTACTACATTTAAACATTTTGAATAGGTGATTGCACCAGCAATTTGTCTCGCATAATTAATTTAAATTTTACACGGTATATTGTACTTTTATAAATTCTGTTCAAAAGAAACCAGAAAGCACAAGACTGAAGTTGCATAACGAAAAAATGGAAATGCGAAAAAAGAACGAATAATTATTGATCTACAGAATGATTTCGATCAATGAAATCAGACTTAAAATAGGTGATCTGGACGTCTAATTAACGCATGCAATATTCCAGGTGACCTAAAAATCATTATAGCTTCCAAGCACATTGTACTACATTCCATCGCTACATCAAGTCCTCTTGAGGTGAACTCTGCAAAAACTCCAATTCTACACAAATAGTACAAGCCGTCTATCACTTAATTCCACCGTGGGCAACCAATCAAAATCGCAGAGCCTTTAGAATGAAGTTAGAAACACATATGAGAACAATAGCTAAAAAATAAATAAAATACCATAGACGAGTGTTAGACGTATTCCCTATTTAATAAAATATCTTAGTTATCTTGATTCAGTGATCTTTGATTATTGAAAAGCTATATTTTTAACATATCAAACAGTATTACTCAGCGAACACAAAATTATTTACATCCGGGCTCAGACTGTGAATTTTCCAACGCGCTTAACGAAAAGCACGACTCCGGGATTGAAAGTCGAAAAAACTTTCAAATCCAGTCAAGTCTTTGTACAGGAAAACTTAAACGAAACAAAAAATCTACCATCTGACAAAACTAAGATTTTTCAGGGCCGACGAAAAATCAGTGGTTTTTATACATGATGCCGATGCTTATATAATGTCAATGAACGAGAACACGTGATCAATCTCAATTCAAACAAGACAACATAGAGAAAAATAACCCAACAAACATTGAATAAAAATGGCACTTAGCAGAAATGGAGAAAGATTTTATTTTAATTGATTGGTTTTGAAAACAGATCATTTCATAGAATCAGGACACCCGCAGGAACTCCACCATTGCAGCCTCTTTTGTCAAAAAATCTACTGTTGGCAACATAATTCTAAAAACGGCATGTACACCAATACCATCAGAGATGATTTTAAGCTAACACAGAAACTGAATGGAAAAGACTGACACAATGAAAAAGGCTTTACTTTACGTTTAATCGTTATTTTAAAATATCTCCACTGGAAGAAGCAACGTTTATCTTATTTGTTTTAATTCTCAATTTGGGTGAACTTAAGCATAAATTTATATCCATCAGGTTGGTATCATGTACCAACTCGGAAACCATAGTGTTAGTATCCGGTACTCATCGATTTCAAAAAGGTATCAGTTACTAACACAATAGCCATAGTGTTAGTATCCTTTACAGACTCGGTATATATATTATATAGTGTGATTTAGCATTGAAGTCGTATTGTCGTTGACTTTAGATTATGTTAGCTTCACTATTACAGGTTTACACGTTCGTCTAGGAGATTGTACCGTCCTATTATTCCACATTCTTCTACCAAATATATAGTGGTTAAAGGGCGTAATACCGGCTCCTACTGATGAGTCGCCAGTAAGCACGAAACGAATGTGCATGAGATTATACATTCCGTTCATGCTGCCTTTGGTTTATCCTTCTGGTCACAACTGAACTAATTTGTTACTAGGTTCGCAAAACCTAATACATACTTGCATATATATTAGTTCTTCGCAACAAACAGTATTTAACTGGAATATACTGAATTGAATGATGTCATGCTTACCGCGAAATGTGATAACTGATATCGATGAAGGCCAGAGTGTATGGTTTAACTGGGGTAACAGGTGTTCGGAAATTGTTGTAATTCTCAATTTGGGTGAACTTTAGCATAAATTTATATCCATCAGGTTGGTATCATGTACCGACTCGGAAACCATAGTGTTAGTATCCGGTACTCATCGATTTCAAAAAAGGTATCAGTTACTAACACAATAGCCATAGTGTTAGTATCCTTTACAGACTTGGTATATATATTATATAGTGTGAGTTAGCATTGAAGTCGCATTGTCGTTGACTTTAGATTATGTTAGCTTCACTATTACAGGTTTACACATTCGTCTAGGAGATTGTACCGTCCTATTATTCCACATTCTTCTACCAAATATATAGTGGTTAAAGGGCGTAATACCGGCTCCTACTGATGAGTCGCCAGTAAGCACGAAACGAATGTGCATGAGATTATACTTTCCGTTCATGCTGCCTTTGGTTTATCCTTCTGGTCACAACTGAACTAATTTGTTACTAGGTTCGCAAAACCTAATTCATACTTGCATATATATTAGTTCTTCGCAACAAACAGTATTTAACTGTAATATATTGAATTGAATGATGTCATGCTTACCGCGAAATGTGATAACTGATATCGATGAAGGCCAGAGTGTATGGCTTAACTGGAGTAACAGGTGTTCGGAAATTGTTGTAATTCTCAATTTGGGTGAACTTTAGCATAAATTTATATCCATCAGGTTGGTATCATGTACCGACTCGGAAACCATAGTGTTAGTATCCGGTACTCATCGATTTCAAAAAAGGTATCAGTTACTAACACAATAGCCATAGTGTTAGTATCCTTTACAGACTCGGTATATATATTATATAGTGTGAGTTAGCATTGAAGTCGCATTGTCGTTGACTTTAGATTATGTTAGCTTCACTATTACAGGTTTACACATTCGTCTAGGAGATTGTACCGTCCTATTATTCCACATTCTTCTACCAAATATATAGTGGTTAAAGGGCGTAATACCGGCTCCTACTGATGAGTCGCCAGTAAGCACGAAACGAATGTGCATGAGATTATACTTTCCGTTCATGCTGCCTTTGGTTTATCCTTCTGGTCACAACTGAACTAATTTGTTACTAGGTTCGCAAAACCTAATACATACTTGCATATATATTAATTCTTCGCAGCAAGCAGTATTTACCTTGATGATTATGGAAGGTCGAAACGCGTCAGTACGTTGCGACTGGCGGTAGTTTTGTTATGTTGTTCGACGACTGGTTAAATACAATGGGACTGGTGTTTCATTTAACGTATTTTTTATAAAATCTTGTCCCAATTTGTATTTATCGAGAGCTTAATGATTCTACTAATCTGTGTATATTGCTCAAACTTCCAATTTCACAGACACTCTCTTTTTCCATATTTGAGTGTTACTTGTGTGTTCGTAAGTGACTTAACTTATATTTTTCCTTTACTACATTTTATCATTTTGAATATGTGATTGCACCAGCAATTTGTCTTGCATAATTAATTTAAATTTTACAAGGTATATTGTACTTTTCTAACTTCTGTTCGAAAGAAACCAGAAAGCACAATACTGAAGTTACATAACGAAAAAATGAAATGTGAAAAAAGAACGAATTATTATTGATCTACAGAATGACTTCCATCAATGCATCATACTTAAACTAGATGGTCTGGATATCTAATTAACGCATACAATAATCCAGGTGACCCAAAAAACATTATAGCTTCCTAGCTCATTGTACTACATTCCCTTGCTATATAAATGCCTCTGGAGGTGAACTCTGCAAAAAGTCCAATTCTACACAAATCTTACAAGCCGTCTATCACTTAATTCCACCGTGGGCAACCAATCAAAATCGCAGAGCCTTTAGAATGAAGTTAGAAACACATATAAGAACAATAGCTAAAAAATAAATAAAATACCTTAGACGAGCGTTAGACGTATTCCCTATTTAATAAAATTTCTTAGTTATCTTGATGCAGTGATCTTTGCTTATTGAAAAGCTATATTTCCAACATATCAAACAATATTGCTCGCCTTTGGTGTAAAATTTTATATCAATAAAAAATATCTCAGCGTACACAAAATTACTTCCATCCAGGCTGAGACTGTGAATTTTCCAAAGTCGAAAAAACTTTCAAATACAGTCAAGTCTTTGTACAGGAAGACTTAAACGAAACAAAATATCTACCATCTTACAAAACTAAGATTTTTCAGGCCCGATGAAAAATCAGTGGTTTTATAGATGATTCCGATGCTTATATAATGTCAATGAACGAGAACACATGTGATCAATCTCAGTTCAAACAAGAAAATGGAACAATGGAAAATCTTGTTCCAACGTCCTTTTCAGACAATCAGCTAATTGATGGCTTAAAGAAGAAGGGACAAGTGAGAACCCATCAATTGAGGCCAAAAATTACATCATCCGAAAATGGACCTATGAGTGCTATCAATTGTCCCGCACAAGAAAAATGCGGTCAAATCCACAACAAGAAGGACAGCACTGAGAACAAAAATGGATCTTTTAAAAGACATCATAAAGAAAAAAACCCAACAAACTTTGAATAAAAATGGCACTTAGCAGAAATGGAGAAAGATTTTATTTTTAATGATTGATTTTGAAAACAGATCATTTCATAGAATCAGGACAACCGCAGGAACTCCACCATTGCGGCCTCTTTTGCCAAAAAATCTACTGTTGGCAGCATAAACTAGTTAATTCGAAAAAACAGCATTTAAACCACTACCATCAGAGATTATTTTAAGCTAACGCAGAAACTGAAAGGAAAAGACTGACAAAATATGAAAGGCTTAACTTTACGTTTCATCGTTATTTAAAAAACTCTCCACTGGAAGAAGCAACGTTTATCTTATTTGAAGCAAATTTGCGACCTGGATATAAGCACCAGTTCCATTATATCCATAAATTTGTCAGTATAAACAATGCATTTTATAATTTGGAAACAGGAAATCGTTATACAATGTTTAGTTTATACTGACAATTTCGTGTCAATAATGGAACTGGTGGTTATTACAATATTGCAACTGTACTACAAATGTTATTTATCTTCGCCAGCGCAACCAATGTTCTACAAAAAGGAAAACCTGAACAAATATTATAAATATAAAAAGCTTTTATATAAATGTACATCGAGCATAAACATACAAATTTCCCCAAAACATGATATTTTTCTCGACGGACCAAGAATCAAATACGTTAATAATTTCCATTCATTCGCGCAAATCTGATCACTCATTACACAAGCGTAAACAAATATTCGAACGGTTTATCAACAAACTGAGGTAAAAACAGCTGAACAAACATCACTATTATAATTAACAGTGGCAAATGTTGCCAAAAAATAAAAGTAGAGAGTTGTTACGGCAATTGACGGTTGTGGACCAACCGATAGCTCTCGTAGGTCGGTAAAATCTTGATTACTTTATTTTTTCAGGTGAACAACTTGTGTTTTTATCGATTGATGGATATTCACAGGTACCGGTACTATGATTATTGGCCTTGATTGATGGGTTCTCACTTGTCCCTTCTTTTTTAAGCCTTACATCATCTGATTGTCTAAAAATGACGTTGGAACAAGTTTTTTTACTCTTCTTTTTATTAATTTTCGGGTCTTTATTTCCAGTCCCATCTTGAGGGTTGACACAATATTCCCAGGAATAAAACACAACTTGTGGTAAATGTGGTATCCTCATTCAAGACAGATATATTTATATTTATTTTAATTCCAAATGTATTTTTAATTGTCTTCCTAATATCCGGTCTTCATACCTAGTCTCTAATACTCAAATGTATACAAAAAACTTATCCCTGTCCCCCTCCGCGCACACAACCACCTATAAACATGTGTATTTTACTAAAGTGACATTTTATTGAATAACTATAAGCACACCTAATGGATTGACATACACGCCTATCCATGATGTCTATATTTAATTTCTGTTCCGGACGCATAGAAAGATCAACAAAATTTTGATTTCAATATTGCAGTAATCCTCACATGCCCCCAGTTTACCTAATCCCATCCAGCTTGCAATCGGTTATAGACCGAGAGAGAGGTTAATAAAACTGTTGAAAGAATATATAGTATTATTATCGTTTTGACAAGACCGAATACGGAGTCTACACTAACGAAATCGGCTCTCAACCAAATACACATTAATACTCATATCCTGTATAAATTAATTTCTCCATTTAAATATCTGTGTCAAAACCATGTATATATATATATATATATAATATATATATATAAAATTAATTACAATATTTTAGATTATTTAAATTTTATTTATTTACTTATTTATAATTATATATACAACCACATCTTATAAAAACATCCATTTATATATACTTCGACGCGCTATATCCTATGTATATACAGATAAGCATATAAGCAAGCATGTGGATTCTTCCTACATCTTTTATATATCAGTCATAAAGCTTTTGTTAATATTTATTTATCTATTTTTATGTATATATATATATAGCCCAATATATATATATATATATATATATATATATATATATATATATATATATATATATATATATATAACTATAGCCAAATTACCTCTTTCTAACTCCATCTAATTTGTTCTGTTTTCTATCTCAGATTCATAATCGCGGTCTCTTATTTGGATTTATTGTTAGCTCTTATTCCTTAAATCTACGTTTTTTTCTATTCGAGAAGGCTTCATTAAATATTGGGCCTAATGATATTTCTACAAATGTCATACTCAAGACATTCATTCCTGATTGTGTTTCAATTGATTCTTTGGTCAACCTGGTTAATTTATTTCGGTTACATAGTGCAATCCTTTTACAGCCATCCCAGTTTATTTAATGACCTGTCTCCATTGGTTGCCTGGCTAGATCTGATCTATGACTATGTCTATATTTGCATGTAGTTTTATGTTCACCTCTATATACTTTTATTGGACGCATAGTTTCACTTAAATACCTGAGATTGCAATCTTTACAAGGTATCTCAAACCCTGATGTGTTAAGCTTTTTTATTTTTACTTTCTGATACGGTAACTTATTGCCTATTGTAACTGATTGTCTTAACACTGTTCTTGTGTTGTATTTCGTTGCTAATATACTAATTTTTCTACTTAATTTAGAATCTTGTAGAACCAGAGTTCTGTGCTTATCTTCATTTTGATTGTCTAAATCCCTTATCTGTTTCTCCTGAGTTATTTTTCTATTAAATCGCAATAGGATCTCGTTTATGATTTTCTCAGTTAACTTTTCCAGATGACCATTTATCCTGAATAATTCTTTCAATTTCATCAGTTCTTTGTCCCTATATTTTAAATATACGATTTTAAGACCTCTTATTATCATCGATTTTAGAACGCCTGTTTTCATCCCAAGCGGGTGATTAGAGCAATAATTCAGGAGGATACCAGAATAAGTATCCTTCTTGTATCTTTTTTCTAATGCCTGACCAATTCGTTATAATTTTACATCTAGAAATGATAATTCTACTTTCCTTTCTTTTTCCAATGTAAATTTTACCTCTCGCAGTTGATTAGCTAAATATAGAAAATTCTCAAACTCATAGTCTCCGTGATTCCAAATTAAGAAGATGTCATCTTAGAATCTTAAATAAAAGTTTGGTTTGAGGGTAGATCTGAATAAGAGTTTTTTTCTAAGTAATGCATATAAATATTAGCGACTGGGACAGATAATGTTTATAAAATAGGAACACATTTAACTCATAGGTAGAATTCATTTCTAAACATAAAGTATAAAGAGGACATACAAATTTTGAACATTTCCATAAAACACCTTAACATCATTTTCCATCCTTCTTGTATATCAGGGTATTCCATTAGTCAATGTTGGACACACCCTAATGCAACCTGTACCGGAATGTTCGTATACATAGATATCACGTCCCGGCTTGCCAGTTTATCATTCTATAATAATTTATACTTACTAATAAAGTCAGTAAAGTGATAAGTGTTCTTTAATGTATAGTCTAGAAAATAGGTCATTTTCAGACAATCAGCTGATGGAAGGCTTAAAAAAGAAGGGACAAGTGAGAACCCATCAATCAAGGCCAATAATCAAAGCACCTGGAAATGTAAAAAATTCAAGATTTTACCGACCTAAGAGTGCCATCAATTGTCCCGTACAAAAAAATGCGGTCAAATCCACAACAAGAAGGACAGCACTGCGCAAAAAGATTCAACATTTAAGATATCAACAGTGGTATCAGCTCGAACGATGACAGCACTACACAAACATCCTAGTTTGTTACGAGAGGAACCTCATGAACACTGCAATAAGGAACACAGTTTACGGGGTAAACTTTCCTATATGCCATTACCAAAAATCTCTCCATCTGCACAAGAATACACGCACATATACAAGCCAAAATACACATATACACACACGCTACGCACTCAAAAATGAAGCAGACATAGGCTGTAAAATTGAAAATCAATCGATTTGTCATCCAAGTAAAAAAAATTCTTAGCTATACTGACATATGTAAGTAATTAATGGGTCAGGTGATTATATCAAGACCGCAACCTTGATTATAATAATCAAAGTAAACAATCATTGATTGGACGGATGGTGGTAACAATACTCTCAATCAAATTGGCCAGCTTAAAATAAACACCAATCCCATGGTGTTTTATTTTCTATATATATGCAATGCGGCTTTATCCTCCCTGGTCAGTTTGACATTGATAAAATGGCTACGGCATTAAATAAAAGACTGCTGCACAGAAATATGATGAGCGTCCTACAGAACAAGCTACAAAATTTGCTGCAAACCAATCGTGATGCAACTTGTGATACATTCAGATAATGAGACCAATATCAAATGTGTCATTTTTTGACGGAGGCAAAATTATCGGCAGCAAAAGAAGATGTGAAACACATAGCTAAAACGCATAATACTAGCTATAAAGAAAGTTGGTGGACAGTTTTCCATCTCAGAAGGTGGTCAAAATGGCGGAATTTCAGGTAACAAGAGCGAATTGGAGGCGATTTCGTCTAAATTTGGTGATAAAAAAATAAAATGTATCTGTAAAGTGTGCTTTCTTGTAAAGTTACAAAAAAGGTCGCAGAAGCATCTGCAAAAGCAGCTGATAGGACATCTATGAAAAAGGCGGCGAAACGCCGTTTCAAGGGAGGTCATGTCAGGCGATTGCATCGGTCAGAATACCAGATGCGAAAGAATGTTTCGAACGTTCCCTTAATTTAAGTAAGCAAATCAAACATTTTTTTTTTTGAAATATTGAATATACATATTTTAGTTTTATTTATTGTACCGGTCAACTTACTATTAATCCTAATTTTTTAGACAATGTTTTGAAGATTTCATTAGATTCAGCTTGTGCAATTGTGCAATAGAATTTGTTCACGTAGTAAAAAAATAGTTCGAATATTAACAGAATGATAAGCCAGTAAGCACGAAACGCATGTGAAGGAGATTATACTCAGTAGCGAGGATCTATCCGCATGGACTATATACATAAAGCAAAATTAGATATGCCGCCCTCGCCTCTAATAGTCACGGTCATCATCAGAGTACGACGGCAAACTGACTAACGAGGATCGAGTCGCATTGTATGCATATAAGTGGGAAGCAAAACTAGATATGCGTCTCTTACCCGTAAGAGGCTTGCATTCGTTATACTTGACTGTAAATGTCAGCTGCACAATTTCTATGCAGTGACGAACATTAACTGCTTGCAGCTTGCGCTTCACATTTATTAATAGAAAATACAATTAAACATTGATTGGTTGCGCGCGTGGCGGTAACAATTACTTAAATCAAGATTGCGAGTTTTAAGTATACATCAATCCCAACTTATATAACCAGTCTTCGAGCAACACAGCAAAACTACCACCAGTCGCACGCGCTCACGCGTTTCGACATTCCACGATCATCTTAAGGGTAGCTGAGCAAACTGGCTAGCGAGGATCGATCCTCATTGCATTTAAATGTAAAGCAATTTTATTTGGCTGTTTTGGCCCAAATATCAGATGCGAAAGAATATTTTGCACGTTCCCCTAATTTAGTTAGCAAAACTGACATCTGTTTTGAAATATCAAATTTAAATATATAAGTTTTATTATTTTATCAATTGTCTTATTATTGTTCTAAATTTGTTGGACAAGTTTTTGAAGATTTTTTACATTCCGTTTGTGGCACAGATCTCATATATGCAATTGTGAATAGGGTTTTGCTCAAATAGTAAAAAATAATTCAAATATGACCAGAAGTAGAAGTCAGAAGCACGAAACGCATGTGCATGAGATTATACTTTCCGTTTATGCTGTCTTGGTATTTTCTTTCTGTTCATATTAGAATTAATTTGTTTCTATTTGCGAAACACCCATTACCTAAGTGTATATATATTAATTCTTCGCCACAAACAATATCTGACCGTTATATATTTAATTGAAAGTTGTAATTTTTACCGCATATAAAGATAACTGATACCGATCAAGGCCAGATTGTATGGATTTGCTGGGGGGCTAGGTGTTCAGAAGTAGTTGTAATTATCAATTTCATCATCATCATCATCCCCATCATAATCATCATCCTCATAATCATCACCATCATGCATAACCATACAAAAGCCAAAAGTGGCAAATGTTTCACTGGCATATAAACATATGGAGTGAACAAAAAATTATAAATAACGACACAAAATAATAATTTTGGCACCCAGATTCTTAACGAGATTTAAGAGAGACAGAGACAGAGTGAGAGATAAAGAGTATCCAATTACTATGAGTACATTCATATTTTAGAAAATTGCGTAAAAAACGCGGCGGCAAGTGAGCAAGTAAAATAAATGTGAATGAGGCAGAAAAAACAAATACGATAATTATTCATAAAATTTCATGAAACAAGCAGCAAAAACTATTCAGATTCAATGCAGTTTATGGAAGCAAAAACTGGAAAGCAAAATATTGAGATTCATGACTTAATCACATCTTTTTTAAAAAATATTGTTAAGGATAATGCATGTAACGACCAGCCAAACAGACCACGTTAAAATATGTACACAGATATAGATCTTGTTCTAAAATGTTGATGAACGAGGACGCGTAACTAAGCCCATTTTTACATAGGACATATAAGAGCCAGTGCACGAAAGTTTCGGGCTTTAGCCACTATGTAGCATAAATTGATATCCATCATGTTGGTACCATGTACCTTTTCGGTACAATAATGTTGGTATCGGTTACTGACACAATAGCCGTAGTGTTAGTATCATTTACAGACTCGGTATATATACTATATAGTGTGAGTTAGCGTTGAAGTCGCATTGTCGAAGACTTTACATGATGTTAGCTTCACTATTGCAGGTTTACACATTCGGCTAGGAGATTGTGCGGGTGGTGGTACCAATTATTTAAATCAATTGTGCGAGATTGAACTGAACATAAATACAATTGTTATTAACCAGTCGTTGAAAAATAATGCAAAACTACCACCAGTCAAACGCACTGGAGCCTTTCCTCCTACCATGATTATCATCAGGGTGCGATTGCAATCTGACTAGCGAGGTAGGATCCACTTTGTAAATTTATGGAAAGAAACATTATATATGCAACTCTCACATCTTATAGTCTTGCATAATTGAACCTTGAATGGAAATGTTAGCTGCACAACTTCTATGCAGTCACTAACATTACCTATTTGCAGCTTTCGTCTCACATATATTAATAGACATTGCATTTAAACATTAATTGATTGAAAAGTTGGTGGGAACAATTCTTTAAAGCAAGTTTGCGTGCTTTAAGTAAACATCCATCCCATTTTGTTTAACCGGTCCTCGTAAAAACAGCAAAACTATTGCCAGTCGCACGCACTGACGCGTTTCGACCTTCCATGATCATCATCAGAGTACGACGGCAAACTGACTAGCGAAGATCAAACCGCATTGAATATATATGGAAAGCAAAATTAGATATGCGGCTGTCACCTCTAATAGTCTAGCATACATTGTACTTGACTCGATATATCGCCTGTACAATTTCTATGCAGTCATGAAAACAAAGTTTAATCCTGTCCATGTTCAGGAGCATCGATTATTAGCCTTGATTGATGCGCTCTCACTTGTATCTTAATTTTTGAGTTCAGCATCAGCTGCTTGTCTGAAAATGAGGTTCGAGAAACATTTCACACTCATTTTGTTCCGATATTTCGAAACCATATTTCCAGTCATGCCGGACTCAAAAATGAAGGGACAAGTGAGAATCCATCAATCAAGGCCAATAATCGGTGCACATGAAAATTGACAAGATTCAAGATTTTACCGAACTACGAGTGCTATCAATTGTCCCGCACAAGAAAAATGCGGTCAAATCCACAACAAGAAGGCCAGCACTGTACAAAAAACCCCACCAGTATAAACTAAGAATTGTATAGTGTAGAAAAGGCAATTCATCCAGTAGACCGGTTTCGTCCTTATTGGGAACTCATCAAGTACTGGCCAGAATTTGCCGCGGACAGGATACGAACCTGGGCACGTTTGCTTCGGAATCTGGTGCTCTAACCACTGAGCCATCCTGCCGCACACTACACTACACACAATTTTCAGTTATATACTAACTAATGTAACTTGGTTAGTCAATTTTTCCTTTAGGTGGAGCTCATATGGCATCCATTTAGACCCAAAGTTCCAACTAACCATGCCCAATCTGTCATTATATATATTAATTATATATATATATATATATATATATATATATATATATATATATATATATATATATATATATGTATATATTTATGATGTCCATTCCTTTTTAATTTACCACAGTATTCTTATAATTAGGAAAACACAAATAACAAAGTGGATAAAGGCCATTTATTTCGTGAATACTAAACATCTCTTATACAATCATACATATTTATACATTTTGGGTTTTCAATTGATTATGCTAGTGGTAATAAATCTGACTCGTTTTTACTTCTGTTTCTTGTTTTGATGAGTGTGTATGCGTTTGTGTTTGTGTGTATGCGTGTTTGCATGTAAAGGTCATTCTCGCAGTATTGCGAAGTGATGTCTGATATCTTGTCATTATTGTTTTGATATATATATATATATATATATATATATATATATATATATATATATATAATGACAGACTGGGGATGGTTAGTTGGATCTTTGGGTCTAAATGGATACCATATGAGCTCCACCTAAAGAAAATAGACTAACCAAGTTACATTAGTTAGTATATAAATGAAAATTGTATATATATATAATAAATATATATAATGACAGATTGGGGATGGTTAGTTGAACTTTGGGTCTAAATGGATGCCATATGAGCTCCACCTAAAGAAAAATAGACTAACCAAGTTACATTAGTTAGTATATAACTGAAAATTGTGTGCAGTGTAGTGTGCGGCAGGATGGCTCAGTGGTTAGAGCACCAGATTCCGAAGCAGACGTGCCCAGGTTCGAGTCCTGTCCGCGGCAAATTCTGGCCAGTACATGATGAGTTCCCAATAAGGACGAAACCGGTCTACTGGATGAATTGCCTTTTCTACACTATACAATTCTTAGTTTATACTGACATATGTAAGTAATTAATGGGTCAGGTGTTTATATCAAGACCGCAACCTTGATTATAATAATTGTTATCACCACCCGCGCAACCAATGTTCGTTTAATTAAGAAAAGAAACTGTTTGCAGCTTTCACCAAACACACACACACACACACACACACATATATATATATATATATATATATATATATATATATATATATATATATATATATATATCACACAGCATATTTCTAATTAAGTAAGATAAAATACACATTAATAACAAATTGGATAATGGCCATTTATTTCGAGACTACTAAACATCGCTTTACAATCATTCATTTATATACATCCTGGGTTTTCATTTGATTATGTGGGTGGCAACAAATCTGACTCGGTTTTACTTCTATTTCTTGTTTTGGCTGATTGGTAAGTGTAAATGCATTTGCGTCTGTGTGTGTGCAATTAATTAATGTTTAATTGTATTGTCTATATATATATATATATATATATATATATATATATATATATATATATATATAGATATATATAGAGTTTTTGGAGATCGCATCGTCGAAGATAATGCATATGAAGTTAGCTCCAGTAATGTAGATTAACACATTCGTATATGAGATAGAATCGTCCTGTTTTCCAAAATTCCTCAACAATTGGGTAAAGAGCGTAATAATGTTTCCCACTGACGAGACGCCAGCAAGCACGATACGAATGTGCACGAGATTATACTTTAGGCTTTTGCTGTCTTTAGTTCATCCTTCAGGTCATATTTTAACTAATTTGTCATTATATGCGCAACAGAAATTCTTCGAGAACTTTCTAATGAATTCCTAACAGTCTTAAATAGGACCCTTGGTGCGTTCTAGGACTCAAAGGTGGCTATTGCTATATCTTCTTTCCTTCAGCAGTCAGCCTTGGAACTCTGCTTAAACTATCAAGTGCGACATATCGTGATCAAGCAGGAATGCTAACGACAACTGTATTGTGCTCTGCGTACACAATTTTAATACGAAAGGACTCATTAATAACAGCTTGCAGTGCCATGCGCTCGACTTTCGTGACCATAACATAGTCACCGACACTTAGGCCTTTTACTGATGCGCACAGTTTGTAGCACTCGTAGGTCTTTAAAATCTTGAATCCTTTACATTTCCAGGTGCACAGATTTTATTTTGCCTAAATTTATGGATTCTTAATTCTCTTCTTTCTCAAGCTGTACATTAGCCGCTTGTCTGGAAATGACGTTGGAACAATATTTCCATATATTTTTCCGAATTTTCTGCACTACATTTTAAGTCCCATCTTCAGGGTTGCCACCATACTCACAGGAAAAAAACAACTTGTGGCAAATGTGACATCCTTACTCAAGACAGATCCATTTATATTTTTTACATCCTAAAGTATTTTTATTGTCTGTCCTAATATGCTGTCTTAATACCAATTCTCTTATATAATGTATCGATTTTTTTAAATTGCTTTTCCCGACGAGTAGAAGAATTAACATTTTTTTCTATTTTATTCATATTGCAGAAATCCTAAAATTCCCGGTTTACCTGATCTCATCCTGTGTGCAATAGATTACAGAGAGAGGTTAGTAAACCTGTTGAAATAATATTGTATCATTCTATCGTTTGGAAAACACCGAATACGGAGCTTACACTAACGAATAGTTTATTAACACAATACACATGTTTACTCATATGCTGTATAAATTTAATTTAAATTAATTAAAATGAGTATCATATAAGCAGGAAAGTGAGTCTCTCAATGGAAAAATTATATCAGCCAAAATACCTTTGTTAATATTTGAATATCATATATATATATATATATATATATATATATATATATATATATATATATATATATATATATATATATATATATATATTAAACAAAAATATGTTCCTTGTATTTCTATACCTACTATTTCACCTAATTATGTAAATATCTACTCACATTTCATTTGAATAAATAAATATCTATACATATACACGTCTATACAAATATATTATTTATATGTAAATGAACAAATAAGCAACCACGTGAAGTCACCCCACATCTTATATTAATATATAGAATCAATCATATATAGATATATATATATATATATCTGCACAATATCTATACTCATCCATCCTATGCTATGTGCTAAAAATATAAGCATCTATGTGACTACCACTCCCATTTTATATAAATCGATAATATTCATCCATATATATTTACGTGTACACGCCATATATAATCTGCATATCTAAATAAACATATAAGCAACCATGTGAGGTCCTCCCAGATCTTATTTAAATATTTGCATATCCATCCATCAATAAATTTATATATATACACGTGTATATATATATATATATATATATATATATATATATATATATATATATATAACAACACCAAAAACAAAACAACACCCAAAAACAAAAAAACACACAACACACCACACAAACCACCAACCCAAAAACCCCCCCCCCCAAAAACCCCCCCACCCAACCCAACCACCCACACCCACCAAACCCACACACCCACAAACAACCCCAACAAACACCAAACACCAAAAACCACCAAAAAAACACACCCACTTTTGATCGATCAAAAAGGAGGCTCGAAACTAGAATAAATCAGCATCTCCCTCAAAACTATTAAAGAGGGGTGCAGCTCCTGCACAAAAATCAGCAATTTGCGAACATGTACTACTCACAGGTCATGCTGTTAGTAGTAACAATTTTTCAGTTCTCTACAATGCAAAAACAGAGAAATGCTTCTGGCTTTTGAAGCTATTGCAATTAATAAGCTGAAGCCCTGCTTAAACGTGCAGAAAATAATTCAAAAAGAAATTAAATTGGACTGGAACAAAGACATAACCGACATGCCTTTAAAAATAGCCAACGCTTCGCAAAATACGACACATACATCAATTACGGACGCAATTACAATGAAAGCGATGACACACCAAATGACGTTACGCAAAAGGAGTGGTCTAAATTGCACAAAGCAAAGGCCAGCATAACGAAGAGGAGATTGGTTACGACAAATGTACAGTGATATTGGATGAAAGAATATATTAACCAATCCAGAACAATGGCTGTAGATACTGGTAGGAATAGGATTTAATAATAAATGTTATTCCATGGAGTACGTTGTTTGTTCATATATATATATATATATATATATATATATATATATATATAATATATATATATAAATCAACAAATAAGTAAATACAAAAGTTCCCCCGAGTTCAAACGATTCATTATAATTACAGCATTTCAGATAATATAAACTTTTCTAAGTCCATCTAACTTTTTCCGTTTACTTTCTGAAATTTAACGACTCGGTGTATTAATTGGATTTTTGGTTAATTCTGATTCCACCATTCCACGTTTCATACCAATCGACAAGCCTTGATTAAATATGGAGCCTAATGATTTTTCTAACGATCTCACATTCATGCTGTTCGTTCCTGATTTTATTTCAATTAACACCTGGTTAATCTATTTCGGTTACATAACGCAATCCAATCATAGCCATCCTAGTTTATCAGATCTCTACATTATCTGTAACTATGTCAATATTTGCGTGGCGTTTTAAGTTCCCATCTACGTACCTCTATTGGACACATGGTTTCATTTATATACCTGAGTTTTCAATCTTTACAAGGAATCACATAAATCCCTGATGTGTTGAAGGGTTCTATACTTTCTTCCTGATTCTGCAGCTTATTGCCTATAGTAACTGATTGTCCTAATACTGTTCTTATATTGTATTACGTTGCTAATTTCCTAATAATTCTACTAAACTTGGAATCTGTTAGGACCAGAGTTGTGTGCTATATTTATTTTGTCTTTCTAAATCCCTTACATGTTTTCCTGGTTTAATTTTCCATTAAATCTCCATAGTATCTCGTTTATGATTTTATCAATTAATTTTTTCCGGATAACCATTTATCCTGAATATTTCTTTCAATTTAATATGTTCTTTGTCCCTATTATTCACTATTTTACGCTATTCTTTTAACATGGATTTTAGAATGAATATTTTGATCCTAAACGGCTGACTAGAGCAATTGTTCAGGAGGATACAAGAATAAGTATCCTTACTATAAATGCTTTTTTTATTATCTGACCCACGCGTTTTAATTTTAGATCCATAATAGATAATTCGTCTTTCCTACCTTTTTCCAATTTTAATACAAATTTTTCTAGTTGAATTTCAAAATCCATAATATTATCCAACCCCTATACCCATGATAACAAAACGTCTAAGAATCTTAAGTATAAGATTAGCATATGCCAATCTATATGGTTTGCTTATACTTCTTCTATAAATATCGCTTTAGATTAGAGTACACATATGTGTGTATAGGTTGTTGTGTGCGTACCGGCTGATGTGGATATTTTGTAAGTACATGTGAGTATAAGTGGACATGTATTAAAACCATATATTATGGCAAACAAAAAAGATACTATAGAAAGTAAAATATGAATGGATCTGTCTTAAATGAGGATAGCACATTTGCCACAAGTTGTTTTTCCCTGTGAGTATGTTGTCAACTCTGAAGATGAGACTGGAAATGAAGTCTCGAAAATTCGGAAAAAATTCTAAAAATGTGGCTCCAACGTCATTTCCAGACAAGCAGCTAATAGACGGCTTCAGAAAGAACCGATAAGTGTGAACACATAAATCAAGGCCAAACAAAGTCAGTGCACCTGGAAATGTAATGGATTCAAAATTTTATCAACCTATAAGTGCTATCTATTGGCCCGCTAAAGAAAAAATTGCGAAATGAAAACAAAAAGCAAGGACATCAACATTTAAGCATTACCTTAAGCAAAATATGACAGGACTGTGATAAAATTTTTCAACCAATACAAATCGAGGTACATACAAATTGTAAGGCAAGCGGAAAATACCCCATTCATGAAATTATGGTTAGAATTTAATATTTCACCTAAATGCTTTAGATTTAGACTGCCATTTTAGCTAGATAGGGTAGGAAATATTCTATGAAAAGCACCTTCTGTACATTTAATGGTATTATTCGTAAAAACGAAAAAGAAAATATAAACTAATTAGAGAAAATCTCGTATAAGATCTGTGTTGCTCTTGATGTTACACATAATGGGCTATAAATACAAAATAGAATTCACTGATAAGTCTAGGAATTAAAAAATTCAAAATTTCATGTAGAGAAATCAGAGGAAACTAGTATAATAAGCAATTTTTAGGCCTCTAAGTAACATTCAAAACGATTCTGCTGTGTCTAAATAGGTAATTAACTTATCTTCTATGGATCTCAAGTAAGATGAAAAGAAAATAATTAACCTACGACTGAACACAACCAATCCAATAGAATACATACCTGATAATAAAATTATTATGGAGACAGTAAAAATAACCTTTTTCTTCCCAGATGAAGATAAAACTAAATTTGAATTGGATTTTGCCAAATTGGTGTTAGAGCATGGAGAGAATAAATTTAGGGTGAATAATGAATTGAAATGATTGTTATCGAATTTGTAATCTAATGGGATAATATTCCTTAAAGCAGATAAATATGGATCATCAGTGCTAATAAATCGGAGGATTTATAATAAGATGTATGTGCAGTGTAATAATAAAGAAGTTTATAAAAAAAGAATAAGAACTCAACTGATAAGTTACAAGATGAGGTTAAAATTTTAATCAATCAAATGATTGGGTTTGCGGTACTAGATTCAGTGCTTGGAAACGCATTATTACAAAAGGACACACTACCTCCAAGCTTGCGTGATTATTTAAAGATTCACAAAAAAGATAATCCACTTAGATTAATTGTGAATTTTCAGAATTCTCCAACGTATGAAATGTCCAAATTTATATGCCATAGAAAAAGTCAATACACCTATTTTCTAGGTTATACCTTAAAGAACACTTATCACTTTACTGAAATTAGTAGTAAATATAAATTATTAAAGAATGGTAAACTGGATGTGGTATCGATGTATACTAACATTCCGATGCAGCTTGCATTATGATGTATCCAGTGTTGTTCAACGTAATACCCTGAAATATTAGAAGGCAGCAAACTGATGTTAAGGAATATTATGGAAATATTTATAATTTGTATGTTCTCGACATACTTTATATTTAGAAACGAATTTTATCAACAGGTCAAAGGCGTTACATTATCGCCCCAGTCGTTAGTATTTACATGCATTATTTAGAAAAAAAAACATTGTTCAGATCTTTCATCCAACTGAACTTATATTTCAGATTCCTACATAATAACTTCTTAATTTGCAATAATGGGGATTATGAGTTGGAGAACTTTTTCTTTATCTAATCAATTAGCAGTCTTAAAATTTAAATTGGAAAAGGAAAGAAAAGAAGAATAATCAATTATTGATATAAAATTAAAACGAACGGGTCAGATATTACGAAAAGATATTTATAGAAAAGATACTTATTTTGGTATACTCCTGAACTACTACCCTAATCACCCGTCTGGGATGACAATATGTGTTCTAATAATCCATGGTAATTTGATGTCTTAAAATATTGAATTTAAAATAAAGGGACAAAGAATTGAAGAAATTGAAGTCATCCGGAAAAATTAATTGATAAAATCGAAAAACGAGACGCTATGGAGATTTAATGGAAAGTAAAACAGTTAATAAATTCCGAAAAGCACAATGAAGATAAGTACAGAACTCTTGTACTACCACATTCCAGATTAAGTTGAAAAATTATTACATTAGCAACGAAATACAATAAAAGAAATGTAAGGGGAAAATCCGTCACTATAGGAAATATGTTACATACACAGAAAGAAAAAATAGAAACCCGTAACAAATCAGGGGATTATGAGATACCATACAAAGATAGCAAACTCGGGTATATAGGTGTAACCATGCGTCCAATAAAGATACGTAGAGGGTACATAAAACAGCATGCAAATATTGACATAGTTATAGATCAGATCTAGCTAGACATTCAATGGAGACATTTCATCCAATAAACTGGGATGTATGAAAACTGATTGCTTTATGTAACCAGGATAATTAGGGAATGAATTGAAATATAATTAGGTATAAAAATCATGAATGTGACATCGGTAGAAATATAATTCGGTTCCTTATTTAATGAAGCCTTTTCGAATGAAAAGGAAACTTGGATTGGAGGAATCAGATTCAACAAAATGTTCAAATTAGAAACCACAATTTAAAATTCCAGTTAGTAAAAAGAAAAATTAGAAAGGTGTATTTTGAGCGATAAACTGCAGTTTTTGTTAATCGTATGTACACGTGAAATTAAATAGTCACTTATAAATAATCAGTAATTCATGGCGCTGGTGGTAGTAGCAATATTTTAAATCAAGTTTGCGAACTTGAAGTAAACACCAATTCCATTGTATTTAACCAGACTTCAGGCAAGATATCAATATACCGCCAGACGCACGCATTGACGTGTTTCGATTTTCCGTGAAGATCAGCAGAGTACGACTGCAAAATGCTTAGAGGATCAAACCTCATATGTATATATATATATATATATATATATATATATATATATATATATATATATATATATATATATATATGGAAAGCAAAATTTAGATATGCGGCTCTCACATCTAGCAGTCTCGCATACATTGAACTTGACTGGAAATGTCGGCTGCACAATTTCTATGCAGTCACGAACATTAACTGTTTGCAGCTTTCGCCACATATACATATATAGGCAATACAATTTAAACAATAATTGATTGCGCGGGTGGTGGTGACAATTCTTTAAATCAAGTTCGCGCGCTTAAATCAGACACCAATCACATTGTATTTAACCAGTCATCGAACAACATAACAAAACTACCGCCAGTCGCACGCACTGACTCGTGCGTAGGTAGCGTCTGTGTGTGTGTGTGTGTGTGTGTGTGTGATTCATTTCTAGTCGCAAATTTCCGTTCGCTCACCTGATTTGTTAAATTTAATAAATTTATCGATTTATTCTCCTTGATATTCCAAATATCTAATATATCATTTTAAAATTGTACATATCGTTTTCGATCTAGGGATAGCATATTTAAGAGGTTTTTCTCCATTTAATGCATGGGGATGTTAGCTATTGTAACTGACAGCGGTTATCTCATTGGAACACCTCTTAGTTGGTATTAAAATTCATTACTAAATATAAACTAAGTACAGGAAATACACGTGTTCATCATCTCTATGATGTATCTCATAGTCATTTTACTTTCATAATTTATTGACCCATGATCAGCCAGGAAACGCTGAACATAGTCCACTGATTTGGGTACTGCAATGTTGGTGTAAGTTGACACATCTAAACTCGCCAATAAAACGTTTTCATTTAGATCACATTTATCGACATTCTCAACCAAAATGTAGGAATATTTCATTATATGTTGACACAAACATTTAACAATTATTGTCAAAGTGTCGCCTGGTTTAATGAAAGTTATTTTATTGCTTCATTTATACTTACTGCGAGATCTCTTAAGCATTACTTCATTTTCATCAGGTGAGCGCTTTTCTTAAATATATGGACATGTCTGCATGTGTACACTTATCGTAGTGAAAATAAAAATGATTTAACAACACTTACTGACGACTCAGTAAATTACCTTACGCCATTCCTGTGTTTATGTGCCGTCGTACTCTGATGATGATCATGGAAGGTCGAAACGCGTCAGTGCGTTCGACGACGAGTTAAATACAATGGGATTGGTGTTTACTTCAGGCTCGCAAACTTGATTTAAATAATTATATATGTGGGCGTTTGTTTAGTACTGAGAAATAATCAGTTATTATATTATTAGCCGCCGGTTTATCATTCATCCAAGTAAAACTAAAGTGATAAATATCAATTACTGATTTCCAACGTCAGACATTTTTACACTTAATTTCCTAAATGAAACAATTGCGAGTGGCATCATTGTGAGGAGAAAGCAATTTAGTGTGAATTCAAATTAGAGAAATTAAAATTAAGAAAAATTAAAAAAGATGTGAATAATGTGTTTCTATGGAAAAAAGTTTAAATAAAATGCATGAGTTTACAGTCGTTATGTGTAATGTCTTACACACCTGATGTGAATAATTGGTCAATTGTCTCCTATTTGGTTGGAAGGTTTAGTGCCTAATTTATATAGAACGAATATAGAATAGAACAGATTTTTAGTATGATATACCTAAACATAGATTAAAGAAATAGATATGATAATAACAACTTCGAGGGTACCCATTAGATTTGAATATTTCTTGCATTCTACTTAATTTGATCGACCAAACTTTTATATATGTTAATCTTAATATTCTTATTATCAACGAATTTAATATAAAGATTTTTATTCCATGTAGACAATTTGACTCACAATTAAGAATGATACCTTAGGAAGTAGATTTCATATAATCATCTTGTTTCAATTTCGAACTATTTATAATTAACTTTACACCCTAAATTTAGTATATAGACACATGATTCACTTTCAGTCGTAAATTTCAGTTAGCTCACCTGATTTGCTACGTTTAAGAAATCTATCAGTTCATTCTTCTCATGATTCGAAATAACAAATACATCATAGAAAAATCCTTCCTACAGTTTTTGATTTACGGATTTCATATCTCAGTGCAATGCATGGAAATAATAGTTATCGGACTCTCAGTAGACGCACCAATGAAACACCACTAATTTTATTGTAAAATTAATTCCTTAATATCAAATAAGTAGAGCACATACATATGTTCATCAATACCTTTACATTTCTCGTCATTTTACTTCTTTCGAAAATGACCCGATGATCAACCAGGGAACGCTGAAAACAGTCCATCGATTTGCACACTGGTATTTTGGCGTAAATTGACACCGCATCTAAACAAGCACAACAAACATTTTAATTTGGATAACCTATATCGACAATCTTAAACAAATGGTATGCCCATTTCCAAATTCTGTGATATAGAAACGTAGACATTTTATATTTCGGCGAGTGTTAGACATAACACATAATTCTCAACAGGTTGACTGGTTTATGTTCCTCTACTAAAACATAACACTCAGGGTGCTTATCTATCATTTTGATTAAGAGCGTTACTATGCACTTCATATATAATCACTTTATTATAATCAGATTAACTCATCAGAACCCTCGCTTCTCCTTTGTCTGCTTTCAAATTTCATAATTTGTTTTATATTTTTCCACTTTTTGCGTTAGCACAATTTTGTCTATATATAATTCAAAATTAGCCCCTTCTTTTCCTGAGATAAATTGTGTTGTTTTTAAAACCTCCATAATTAACTCGTTTTTTGATGATCTTTCAATTTTGATATTCTATACTCAAACTACAATTACGAAATTCTAGCTGTTTCTCATTAAGATTTATTTTAGAAAGATCTAACACTCAATTAGTTCCAACAGAAATATTTATAATTGTGGACTGTCTACTGATGAACATGTTTACTAATTACTAATAGTTATAATTCTCAATTTCGGTGAACTATAGCATACATTGATATCCATCACCATAGTTTTAGTACCATGTACATTTTCAGTACTATATAGCTGGTTTCGGTTACTGACACAATAGTCGTAGTATTAGTATCATTTACAGATTCGGTATTTATATATTATAGAGAGTGTGTTAGCGTAGAAGTCGCGTTTTCGAAGACTTTATATGATGTTAGCTTCTCTATTGCAGGTTTACACATTCGTCTAGGAGATTGTACCATCCTATTATCCTACACTCCTCGCCGAAATATATAGAATAGAATAGAATAGAATAGAATATCTTTATTTGGATTCAAACCACGCATGTTCCATCAAAAAATAAAATTGGAAAATGTACAATATATAAAAAAAGTTATCACATCACATAACATCGTGCAATTAGTCTCATGTAGATAAGTATATCTCACTAGTTGTACTGTACAATATATCAATATCAGAAAGAATAATAGATACATCATCCAAATAGGAAAAATTAAGGTATAATTCGAGCGTAACATTATGGAAAAAAAATTGAGAACCATGACTAGCAATTGATTGTATGTATTTTTGACTAACATGATGATATAATGCATAACATTTCAATTTTAATAATACAGAACTGCGAAATGAAAATCTCAAGAAATTCTGTTTCCGATAACAATTATCCTTGTCTTTTATTCAACCATGAGAAAGTATTATCGTAATCAAAAGAATAAAAAATATCAGCAGGATTGCAGACTTTTTCAAGTTCAGTAGATAAAGTTTTAAAAGACATCTTAGATGGAGGCATTTCTCTAAGCCCCTTGGGTAATAGGTTATAAATTTTGTAGATTTTCGAGAAAGAGAATAACTTGCTCGCTACATTCCCCACCAAAGGAGGAGATATTGCCAAATGTCCAGATCTAGTTCCAACTTCATGACTCTTTCTTATCGGAGTCATATAGGCACCAGTCCACTGGTTCAAATGGAAAACTTTTATGCAATAGCACATCCTCCGAAACCATAAAGTTTGTCGTGATACAAACTGTAACCTATTTATATATAGTGCATGAGATAGGACTAATTTTGTTCACCAATTTTCTTTGTACAGCTTCTATCTTATTGGACAAACCCTTTTTTAATGAATTCCAAGTAGTGACAGCATATTCTAGTATCGGTCTAATCCATATTATATACATTTTAAGTTTTATGTCATTCGATAATATATTTCGATTTATTAGTGCCCATCTTTTCTTGGCACTGCCTACTATACTTTCAATGTCTCTCAGCAGAAGCTGTACATTGAATAGTTATACCTAAATCCTTAATTTCTTGCATATGTTTAATCTCAAACACATCATTAATCACAGCATCATGAAAATAAACATAATGAAAGTTTGTTCTGTTACCTATTTTTAAAGCTCTCGTCTTTTTATTGTTTATTCTCAGCCCTAGTGTACTCAAATATCTACTCAAATCACACAAATCTAAAGTTACATTATTTTTGGAGAATCCGACATTTTTGGATCATTGGGAAGATTAATTTTAAATCATCAGCAAATTTGCAAACTCGATCGTTAAGGATCTTAGTTTCCAAATGTGCAAATACGATTTTAAATAAAATTGGCCCCAAACTTGATCCCTGTGGAACTCCACTCGTTACTCGTTTTGATTTTGATATCAAATCGTTTACTTGAATACTCATTCTTCGATTATATAAATAGTATTTAAGTAATCTAAAAATATTTGGATCAATATTCAATAAACTAATCGCATTCAAAATAGCATCAAAAGATATAGAGTCAAAAGATTTTGAGATATCTATAAATACAATTAATGCATCTTACTTATTCTCATCTAATGTAATTACATGTTTACACATAGAAAGCATATTAGTAGTTGGGGATCTATCTTTCGTAAAGCCATGTTGACATAAATCAAAATCAGCCGGCAACATACATTCTAAATGATCTAGTATCAATCGTTCTATTATCTTCAAAAACAAAGGGATAATAGAGATTAATATGTAATCACTGGCGCACGTTGGCTTACTTACTTTTGGCAACGGTTTAGCTAATATCGTTAGTATATCGATTGGTAATTCCTCATTCTTCAAAATTCTATTTGCAGAGCGCATTCGTAAAAGTTAAGGGTAATTGAAGCAGGTTATCAATCGAAATACCAAGGTGATCTTTTTGTTATTTTGTTTTGATTTTTAACATTAATTTTATCAATTCATCACTGTCAATAACAAGTCCTGGTTCCTGGTCTCCCAAAGGGTCAGGTAGTTCCATGAAATTTCTTTCATTCTGTGGATTACATATCAAATTGCCAAGTACTTCATACATTTCACAGAGAAATTCATACTCAATTTTATCTACAAGTAATATATGCTTTAACTTTCCCTTATATTTACTGTAATCTGTGAGGAGTTTGTATCCTAGTCTAGGATAACTCTTCATTTTGGCCGAAATAATTCGTTCTGATCTTTGACGAATTATAAGCAATGATGAATTAATTTCGTTATCAATGAAATCTAACCTCATTTGTTTAATACTATTGATAAGACTACACTTTATTATATTATCTCGTTTAATTCTTAGTTTACACAATTTCCTATTAATTCGTTTCGGTATAATGTCCGTAAACGTAGATGCCTGAAATAAAATAGATAATAACGATGAAACAGAAGAAACAAATTCGTCAGTGTTCAAGAAATAAAAACTTTCATAATCAATCAGTAAGCTTAATTCTCTAAAAAGATTCCAGTTGATTCTGGAACAGTGCACGTGTGCATTTTCAAAATTAAGTTTCTGTGTTTTGCTTCTCAAGATGTTCCATTATAAAATAATTTGTTCTTGATCCAATTCTTTAAAATAATTAACAACATTTACGGATGTAATACCAAAGCGAATCAATAGGAAGTTATGTAAGCTAAGAATCAAACGAGATAATATAATGAAATGTAGTCTAATCAATAGTATAAAAAAATGAGGTTAGATATGATCGATAAAGAAATTAATTCATCACTGCTGATAATCCGTCAAAGATCAGAGAGAATTATTTTGGCTAAATTGAAGAGTAATCCTAGACTAGGGTTCAAACTCCTCACAGACTACGGTAAATATAAAGAAAAATTAAACCTTATATTACCTGTGGGTAAAGCTGATTATGAATTTCTTTGTGAATTGGATGAAGTATTTGGCAACTTATTATGTAATCCGCAGAAGAAAAATAATGCTATTGATCTACCGGAATCTTCGGGAAACCAGGATCTAGGACTTGTTATTGACAGTGATGCATTGATAGAATTAATGTTAAAAATAAAATCAAAAAAAAACAAAAAGATCACCTTGGTATATCGATTGATAACCTACTTCAATTACCCTTAAATTTTATGAATTCGCTCTGCAATTTTATAAATAGAATTTTGAAGAATGGGATATTACCAATCGATATACTAACAATAGTGGCTAAACCTTTGCCTAAAGTAAGTAAGCCAACGTGTGCCAGTGATTACAGATTAATCTCTATTATTCCCTCGTTTTTGTAGATAATAGAACGATTAATACTTGATCATTTAGAACGTATGCTGCCGGCTGATTTCGATGTATGCCAACATGGCTTCACGAAAGACAGGTCAACAACTACTAATATGCTCTCTATGTGGAAACATGTAATTACATTAGATGAGAAAAAGTTAGATGCATTAATTGTATTCATAGATATCTCAAAAGCTTTTGACTCTATATCTTTTGATGCTATCTTGAATGCGATTAATTTATTGAATATTGATCCGAATATTTTTAGATTACTTAGGTACTACTTATATAATCGAAGAATGAGTATTCAAGTAAACGATTTGGTATCTAAATCGAAAAGGGTAACAAGTGGAGTTCCACAGGGATCCAGTTTGAATTCTCCAAAAATAATGTGACACTTGATTTGTATGATTTAAGTAGATATCTGTTAACACTAGGGCTGAGAATAAATAGTAAAAAGAAGAGAGCTTTAAAAATAGGTAACAGAACAGATTTTAAGTATGTTTATTTTTATGATGCTGAGATTAATGATGTTTTTGAGATTAAACTTATGCAAGAAATTAAGGATTTAGGCATAACTATACATTGTACGGATTCTGCTGAGAGACATATTGAAAGGATAGTAGGCAGTGCCAAGAACAGATGGGCATTGATAAATAGAAATATTATATCACATGAAATAAAATTCAAAATGTTTATAATATTGATTAGACTGATACTAGATTATGCCGCCGCTACTTGGAATCCCTTAACAAAGGGTCTGTCTAATAAAATAGAAGCTGTACAAAGAAGAGTTGTGAAACAAATTAGTCCTATCTCTTGCACTATATACGCCACTAGATTACAATTTGTATCACTGCATCCTTTATGGTTTCGGAGAATGTGCTTTTGTATAAAAGTTTTCCATTTAAACCAGTGGTCTGGTGCCTATATGAATCCCATACGAAAGAGTCATGAAATTGGAACTAGATCTGGTCATTCTGCAATATCTCCACCTTTGATTGGGAATGTTGCGAGAAAGCTGTTCTCGTTTTCAAAAATTTACAAAATTTATAATCAATTGCCAAAGGGGCTTAGAGAAACGCCTCCAACTAAAATGTCTTTAAAATTTTTATCTACCGAACTAGAAAAAGTGTTTAATCCTGATGATATTTTTAATTTTGATTATGATAGTACTTTCTCATGGTTAAATAAAAGCCAAGATTAATTGTTTCAGCAACAAATGTAATACTCGAGTTATAACTTAAATTTTCAATTTTGATTAAGAATCTATTACTGTTTTACAGCTGATCTTTCAGATGCCGATAAACTGTACAGTACACTTAATTGCACATATATATGTGATGTGATATCTTTTTATATTGTACATTTTCTAATTTTATTATTTAATGGAACATGTGTGGTTTGAATCCAAATAAAGATATTCTATTCTATTCTATTCTAACATCATAACTGAGTGATTTCACCGTTTCAATTTCTAAGTATACATGATCCAAGCATTGCGAACCTCTAGTTGATTCATTTATAATCTGCTTGAGATCATGATTAGAAAAAAATTGATTATTTCACAGTCATGTAACTTATTAAAGTCACCTACCACTACATTATAGCCATGACAGTCAAAAATAGATTGAAAAGAATTGGTAAATGTTTGATCATCATATAAAGTAGCATACGGCGGTCTGTAAACCGCGGTTAAAATCAGATTATCAAATTGTATAGATAAAAAATCAATGATAGCATTATCTTCACTAGTATGTAAAATTTTCGCCTTTAATACAGATTTACTATAAATGAGTACTCCTCCACCTCTTTTATCCAGCGATCTGTCTTTTCTGAATAAAGAATAGTGAGGAATATCAAATTCATGGTTTTCAATATCCTTGTTAAGCCAAGTTTCAGATAATATTATAAAATAAAAAGCGTTACTTATTATAAAATTACACAGCAAAACGTTTTTGTTCCTAACACTTCGAAAGTTAGCATAAAATAAAGTAAATGTAGAATACGACTTATCTAAACAATTATCGTTTATTACTGATTCAACTTTGTTGGCTTCTTTATTGTTCGTTTCCCGGGTTTTGAGGCCATACTTCTTCTCCCCCCGCTGTCCACCACATTTAGTAATGATACGTCGTTTTTTTATGTTGCAGTCTCACTCGATAGATTCCTTATAATAACTTGATCAGTAGTTGACGGCTTCCGTTCCTGATTGTTCTTTAACTTTTTTGCTTTTGCCAACTTCCGTTGGAGAAACGTTTTTTCCCGTCCAATAAATATGGTGTGAAAACTCAAATTCTCATCTATCTTTTTTATTGATAGACTCTATCTGCATATTTGTTGGCCTTTTTGATAGTTTTACAACTACTGGCCTTGGACGATCTGACCGTTTCCCCACCCTATAGCATTTATCAGTATCGGAATGCGTCTCTTCTTTTATTAAAGCATTTAATTTCTCGACGTCTTTTACATCGGTATTTTCATCAAGATTAAATAAAACTAATTGATCTTGTTTGCTGTTCCGCGCTGAGACTTCGTTCGCTAACATATTCTGTATTTCTTCACCTGATGATTTGTTTTTAACTGGCGTGTCGCCTTCTACTGTTAAATCAGCCAGTTCATTCCATGGCAGAGCATCTGTCTGTAATTAGTCTAACTTCAAATGAAGTGCCTCATTCAGTTCAACAATACGCGCGCTTAAGGTTTCATTATTCTTCACCGCTTGTTCCAATTTCGTTGCTTTCACAACAGCATCATTCTCCAATTTTGACATTTCATTTTTTAAATAATTGTTTTGTTCCTTTAACACCTTTATTGAGTACTGAAGGTCCATAACGATTTTTTCAATATCAGTATGCGACAAAATCAGAGCCATTTCAAACCGCGCGCGAATTATAAGAACAATAATATAGCTGTTAAAGGGCGTAATACCGGCGCCCTACTGATGATTCGCCAGTAAGCACGAAATGAATTTGCATGAAATAATACTTTCCGTTCATGCTGTCTTTGGTTTATCTTTCTGGTCACAACTGAACTAATTTGTTACTAGTTTCGTAAACACCTAATACATACATGTTTACTAATTTTCTGTCAAGTATTATCTGAATCTTTTTAATCTCTCTATTACGTGCACCAATCCCTACACATTTAAAATCATCCCCTACATAAAAGAAAGTAACATAGGTATTATATTAATTTTCTTATTAGCCGCTAAATATATATAACAAAAAGATAAAATTAAAAGTTTAGATGCTGGAGTGTACGAAATTTCATGTAACAACTGCTTCCTCATGAATGTTGGTGAAACCATGCGACAATTAAGGTAAGTATAGAGACACATAGAACCAAGTGCAAAAAATCAGAGTCAGAATCAGACTAAACTTAAGTAATTAGAAAATTTGATGTCTTTTATCTTACGGAGGGCGGGGATTAGTAAATATCTTTGAATTTATTTTCGGATTACCTTATAATTTCTTCCTTGATTACGTGTTACCTTATAATATCAATTGACCTAGTTTATTTATGTATTGTAGCGCTTTTTAACAAATCTTTAGGTTTTTAGGGAAAAAAGTTAAATTATCTGTGCCCTAGTACTATTATTTTTCTTTAGGAAGCAATATTAGAATTATGTTAGGATCCATTGTTATTTGACCTTTCTGTTCCATTGAATCACTTTATCTGTATCTTATTTAATTTTACTAATACATAGTTATGTACTGCAAAGTTTGCGCCCATGTATTCATAGTTTCTTGTCCCACACTTACCTCAATGCCACTCGTAAATACTGTATTTCATAAATAAAATGTAAAAAGTAGGTCTGATGTGTGAAACAGGAGAATTGGTATTTATCAATTTGTATTGACTTGGATGAGCGATAAACGTGTAACTAAATGTAATTAACTGACTATTTCTCAGTATTAAATAAACGCCTAGACACATACACACATGCGTGATATACGCTTATCTAATAATTCGTCAGATATCAAACCACAGTAATTTAACTGGAATGAATGTATAGGTGCAGCAACTGATTACAACTCAACCCAAAAAACGAGAGCCCATACACTCAGTCACGGTCTACGCTTTTCTAGTTAGTCGTCAGTATGTGTTACTAAATTAGAGTAATTTTATTTCGATGTGTGTATACATGCAGGCACATACACATATATATGAGTTAAGCTTAACTGAGTTAATACTTTATGAAAGTAAAATGACAATATGTCATGTTATGGAGATGATGAACACATGTATTTCATCCAATGGGACAACCACTGTCATTTACAATAGTTAAAATCTCCATGCCTTAAATGGAGAAAGATTTCTTAGATATGCTAGCCCTAGATCGAAAACGATATGAATGATTTTACGATGATATAATAGGAGAATTAATCGATAAATTTATTAAATTTAACAAATCAGATGAGCGAACTGAATTTTGCCAGTAAATTTAGTCACATGTATACATACACCTACACACGCGTTACGTACGCTTATCTAGTAATCGTCCGATGTGTTTAAATCACTCTAATGTAACTGGGATGAGTGTATACGTGCAGTGACTGATTAGTTCTCAATCCAAAACCAGCGAGAGCATGCAAACACAGGAATGGCATAAGCCTATTTAGTGAATCATGAGTATGTGTTATTAAATCACGGTGATTTCGGTTCGATGTGGATACACAAGCGGACTCATACAAACATACATATGATATACATATAAATAAGTATAAGTATAATTAAAAAATTAAATTAAGTTTACCACTTGACATATTGATAGTAAATTTTTTTATAGAATGCACGTTCCGTTGAGCCATGCTACCGATACGCGAATTCGAAATCATGATAGTCAAATATAAATCAGCGGATACAAAACATTGTTCAACAAAACAATGATATAGTAATTAATTCATTGACGTCATAATAACCGCCAAATGTGCTAATTGATATCAATCAAGAACAGTGTTTAGATGTTTTTCAAACATAGTTGTAATTCACAATTTTGTTTAACTTTAGCATACTTTGATACCCATTGTGTAGAAAATATGTACAAACAGGGCAAACATAGTTTTGGTTCATGTATAATTTTTTCAAGCATAGTTTTCATATCATGTAATGGCAAATTAACAAAAGTGTTCGCATCCAGAACGGACTTTGTGTATATTTATATATAGCATTTGGCTTTGAAGTTGCATTTTCTAGAACATTATATGAAGTTAGCTTCACCACTGCATGTTAACACATTGGTATAAGCGATTATAGCTCCCAATTTTCCTACATTCGCACCCAATTGTTTAGTTGGTAAACGGAGTAACACTTTGCTCGTACGGCTGAATCGCCAGTTAACAGCAAACGAATGAGAACGAGATCAGACGTTTCGTTCATGCTGACTTAAATTCTAATCTTATTTGAACTAATTTTGACTAGG
>JAQBSW010005248.1:0-59467 GCA_029291075.1 Eudiplozoon nipponicum
GTGTATGTGTATGCATAACTATTTTGATACACATGTACGTACATCTAAATGAAACTGCAGTCAATAGACATTAATTTACCCTTTGCACGCGTCAGACAAATTATTACTTATAAATATTGTATTATTAGAATATTTCCAATGGGTAGGGTGGGGGTGTAAAACAGAAAATTAGGGTTGAAATCAGTAATTGTTTTAAAATCAAATGAATAGTTAGAGATGAAATTTTGTAGACTATATTCATAATAATTGTTTATTCATTTCTTGAATAAAGCCCACTAATTAGTCAATCTTAATCTGATGTCCTTAATCTTTTACCGGAGCTAGCTTCAGTTACCAAAACGAATAGTTATTGCATGCAATTGATAAATTATTATTCAGCCACTCTGGTCTAAATTAGTCAGATGAAAACAACAGTTATGAAAAATGCACGCACACACACACATGTGACACGCGAATATCTAATGAAAGATCAGTCTGAGGTACATAAGTATTATGACTAGCGGAAATAAAATACTTGCTTCATTTGTTTCGTGAGATGCAACTGATGAAGGCCTATGGTAAGATGGGCCGAAATATATTGGTAAAAGAAAATTACTGGAACAATGAAAGCTGCGTTAGTCAAAACGCAGATCAGGTAATATCACGAAAATTATCCAAAATTCCATAGAAATTTAGCTCTCTATATAAAATTTCTTTTCGTGGTTTAAAGGCATCGGTTCAGTTCTACTTTGTTGAAGTATTTCGTATTCGAGATGGATCCAAATGTGAGATTAAAGTCATTTCATCCAAATATTTACTGATATTTGCATTAAATCAGACGGTATTCTGTGAATGTTACTTGGTAAAAGTACAGTAAATCTCATTCAATAAAACTTCTGGTGAAAAAGCAGCGAAAAATGCTCATATCTCAATAATAATTTATATCGATAAAAATAGGAAATCTACAAAAATAATCATTCTTCACCTCTCATGTTGAAGAAACACGATGAATCAAATTAATGTTCGTGAATTTTCCGATTGTATCTTTAAGTGAATTTTCGAATATCTAATTATATTTGCTCTGAATGATCAAGAAATTTGCGAAATATATTGACTTTTTTCGCACAATAAAACTTTCCGTCATTATTTGTAAAAATTTCCATGTAGACAAAGCTACGCATATGGGATGACAGTGATCACATATAAAATACTTAATCAAAGGTCATCGAAAGTCTGTAAATTATTGTGGAACAATAATGATTATAAATCTACAAATAAAAAAAAATTTAAAAAAAAACAAAAAATAATAATAGTTATAAGTCATAAAACAATGTCATTTGGAAATAAATGATTAGCAGAAAATCTAGAAAATTTTTTTTTAAATGGTTTTGAATTATTCTATTCACATATTTCGTAAACGTTCAATGAAGGCAGAATAGGCTATGAAGATGTCGACATTTTTATGTAGTCCATTTATTATTTTTGGAAAATTTGTGGTTAAATTGCTTTTCTTGCTAACAGATAATACAAAATATGTATAAGTAATAATAACATATATATATACTTGATGAATTAAATTGTCTTTGTTTAGTTTATACTGAAAGCACGTCTACAAAAAAATACTGCCATAAAATTTTAATTTAATAACACTTCCTCACCTGGCGTGATGCTTGTGTAACAATGAGAGCTTGAGTGTGGTTAGTCGTAACTTTATGGTCAACAAATTGGAAAGGCCGAGCCAAAAGATATAAGTTTGCATTTTCGAAATATTACGCTAGTATTCAAACAGCCGGAATGAAATAGGACACAAAAAGAAACGACTGATGTGAAAAAAAACCAAAGTGGTCAATCACAATCAAGTTTGTGAATATGAAATCCTATTCTTATTGATATGGCATAAGGAGTTGGCAGTTTGGCATGTTAAATAAAACATTCATTATAACTCCGTAGACCCGAAGCCTTGATATGCAATATGATATACAATTTATAACAAAGCGTAAAGCAAATATATTTGGAGGAATTAAAAAACTAGCAGCTAGAGGTGCTCAAACTTAATTAGCAAGCTGGCATCCAGAATTGCATATTGAAACGAAACTGATGTCGTATGAACCAGTTTTATGACCATTTTATTTATCAATATACAAAGGATTTCCTATACGATACTATTAATTTCGCGAAGTAGCCTAGTTTAATGTTAAAAATGATACAACGTGCTGTGAGCCGTAATTGTCACGTTGAAAAAATTCACTTTGTTTTCTTTAAGGGAAGACGCGGTGAGACCAGTGACGAAAAGCTTTTCCGCTTGGATTCCACAAACTCTACGCTCAACTTCACGAACGCAAATAGCATATAACACTAAGATCGTCAACGAAGTGTACAGTTGAAATCTTTAATATGCTATTTGATAACGCGGACAGCCGATTACCTCGGTCGAAGTCTGTCTTAGTATCTTTTAAACCACAAATTATTGTAGCGTTCACGAGTGCTGCTAATTGCTTGGTTATAAATACCGTCGCCATGGCAACAATGAATTTCGCAAATACTTATTTTATACGAACGTGTTATCAGGGAATTAGTGTGTTTAATTTCAACTACAATGATTTAATTCTACCATACAAATAGAAAAATAAATCTAATCGGTTGGACCTAGATTTTGCATTTTGCCAAACGATAAGAAATATACAATAAAAGCTTCACTGGTGTGTTTATATGACACAGTTAAATAATGCACGTCAGCTGAAGACGACGTTAGTCGACATCATACATTATATAATTTAGAAATGACAATGAAGCTTTTTAAGTGAAGCGGCATGCACATTCAGCTATAGCTCTTATAAAAATACCTTTTATTTAAATAAAATGAACAATATTCTCGATGATGAACAGAAATTAAAAAGGTGCCAATTTAAAAAATAGGCCAGAATCAACTGGGGATTCAAAATGGCGTGCTAATGCCGATTAATTCAAATCCATAGCAAAATAAATTAATGATATCGGTCTTAATGACAATGAGTATATCATAAGTTGACTTGCCCAAATTAAACAAATTTCATACGCGTCCCCAAAAAGTATGGCCTGCCTTAGATACACAAAGTAGTTGGACTGAACGACTTGCGCAACTAAGATTAACTATATCAACGATCGATATATCACAGAACAGACTAAAGCGCGAAATGGAAAATGCCTCAAACGGTATTTAAATCAAGTTCGCAGGCTTAATATATATTGACACAATATCCATTGTATTTAACCAGTCGCACAATATAGCGAATCCACCGCAAGCCACACGTTCTGACGCATATCGACCTTCCATGATCATCATCAGAGTACGATGGAAAACTGAATGGCAAGAATTAAATCGCAATGCATATATCTGCAAAGCAAAATTAGATGTACGGCTCTCAATTCCTCGCTAGTCAGTTTGCCGTCGTACTCCGATGGTGAACATGCAAGGTAGAAACACGTCAGTACATGTGACTGATGCTTCTGCTACTATGTTGATTGACTCGTTAAATACAATTGGCTTGATGTTAATCTATCGCAAATTTTATCGCAACATCCACGTAATTAATAGTTGTTTATGCGAGTCTACTGGCCAATGTTTACGGTTTGTATCCTTAATCCATAAAACTGCAACTGTTCATCGAAGATACTGCCATGCATAATTTATGTATGTAGAATACGCCCTCATAATCGCTAATGAACATGTTAGATATATAGCAGGCTTTAAGATTTTGATGGCATGGATTATGCTAATGAGTTGTCTTTCGAGCGCCGAACACTCGGTTTATCGCACATTGATTTCTTAAGGTATAGCTTTTAAGAAATGAAGTTGGTTGTTCTCAGAATAAAGCTGTTCTAGCAAATACATTTACTGAATGGTAAGACAATAAGCATCGCGCAGCCTAAAATTTCCCCAAAAAGAAATTATATAAGCAAGTTATTACGCAGAATAAGTTAAATATGTTCGGAATAATCTCAATACCATGAGATGGCGGTGCTCAAGTAAACTTAAATATCAAACAGATTTCCTGAAATATTTATCAAAGTTAAAACGGAGTATAAATAACAACGAGAAAGTGCAGAAAATGCACACGATCAAAGTAAAATATATGTTGATCTATCTCTGAAATGGGAGGCACCAACTATGCTAAATTTTGAAGAATTTCTAAAAATATAACTACTCGGCAATTAGACAGTCAAAAATGTTTTCTTTGTGCACATGCAATAGCAGACGACTGCACTATTTAGGCAAGATAAGTAATGAATCGAATTCAAGATCATTTTAAACAAAGTGAAGTTGACAATATAGGGGATCTTTGCGGCAATATGCAAATGCATTGCTTTCGAATATCTCACTACAATACAGGTGAATCACCGTTCTGCGCATTGCCGTATCGTCAAATTCAAACCTTCTTCGCAATGAAAAAATAAAGTGATCTTTTTGTATTATTATAATCAAGTTTGCGTTTTTGATATAATAACCTGGCCCATTAATTTCTTACAATTGTCAGCATAAACTAAGAATTGTTTAGTGTAGAAAAGGAATTCATCCAGTGGACCGGTTTCGTCCTTATTAGGAACTCACCATGTACTGGCCAGAATTTGCCGTGGACAAGGTTCGAACCTTGGCACATCTGCTTCGGAATCTGGTGCTCTAACCACTGAGCTACCCTGCCGCACACTACTCTGCACACAATTTTCATTTATGTACTAACTAATATAAATTGGTAAGTCTATTTTTTCCTTTGTATATATATTGAATATCAATTGATTCATTGGGTAGACTGGTATGTATGCATATGCGCTTTTGTTTGTTTTTGTATAATTTATACATGGAACCAAATTTAATCAACTTGTCTTTTCCAAATTTTATATCTTGAGTAGCAGATATTTCTATCGAGTTTAGAACTGACGAAAAGAAAACGGCCTTCCTCTTACTTCATTTATAATTGAGGCCTTACTTGTATGATGCTCTATTAATGTTATTAAGTCAATTTTTCCTGCAAAATTATTTTAATTTTTTCTTTATTTAATAATTTGCAATTAAAGTCACAAAATGTATTGCAAGTAAATGTCGTTTATTATAATCAAGGTTTCAGTCTTGATATAAGCACCTGACCCGTTAATTACTTTACATATGACAGTATAAACTAAGAATTGTAAAGTGTAGAATAGGCAATTCATCCAGTAGACAGGTTTCGTCCTTATTTGGAACTCATCATGTACTGGCCAGAATTTGCCGCGGACAAGGCTCGAACTTGGGCACGTCTGCAGGTTCGAGCCCTGTCCGCAGCAAATTATGGACAGTACGTGATGAGTTCTCAATAAGAATGAAACCGATCTACTGGATGAACTGCCTTTTCTACACTATACAATTCTTAGTTTATACTGACATATGTAAAGTAATTAACGGGTCAGGTGCTTATATCAAGACTGAAACCTTGATTATAATAATTGTTACCACCGCCAGCGCAACCAATGTTTGTTTGAGTAAATGTCATGTCAAAGAAAGTTATTGCTGAGGCCATAGGAAGGCTTAAATTTCGCTGATAATTAAATTTTTAATTAATTTTGAGTTGTGTGCACTAAAAATGAGTCCAGTTTAGACATTTCCACGTACTGCTTGATGAAAGCTTACAATCTAGACAACATCCACTCACAGACTGATATTTAACCTGATATTTAACATTTTGTTGTAAGTAGAATACCCTTGTAGTTTCCTCGGCTAATTGTCTCAATGGCCTGATGGTCTAGGTAGCTTCAACTATGAGCATTTATCTACCGTATTTCATCTAGCTTAGAGCCAACTGCATTTTAATCATTCGTCTTGTCCCATGTGAATTTTAAAGACATTTCCGTGAATGCAGCCTGGCCTCGTGGATAAGATTTTTAAGTATGTGTATTGCATGATTTTCTAAGTGACTTTAATTCTGTGTGTTGATTACCTACCTCATTCATGCTAGACAAAATGCACTAAAAACTAATCGTAATCGTTAAGGCGGCGTCAAACCTCTACGCTCATTGACCAGCGTATTCTGTCCAGACAAACTCCATTCAAGTTAAATACTGTTTGTTGCGAAGAACTAATATATATGCAAGTATGTATTAGGTTTTGCGAACCTAGTAACAAATTAGTTCAGTTGTGACCAGAAGGATAAACCAAAGGCAGCATGAACGGAAAGTATAATATCATGCACATTCGTTTCGTGCTTACTGGCGACTCATCAGTAGGTGCCGGTATTACGCCCTCTAACCACTATATATTTGGTAGAAGAATGTGGAATAATAGGACGGTACAATCTCCTAGACGAATGTGTAAACCTGTAACTCCATTCAAACTTAATCGCAAAACTTGTCGTATTTAACTTTTGATAACATTTTGAACAATGCAGCTTCGTCAAGTTTGTGTATTCAATTAGGGTCCAGATTGCTTCAAATCTATGCCCTGCTTACCTAGCACATTCAGATTGGACTTGTCCGCTTCAATATAAGGTTAAACCTTGTATAAATGTACATTTAATAATAGAAAGGTCGATTTGGCCTTGCCCCTAATGTTACTTTACAATCGCATGATGGACAAAACAGATCCAATCCTGTTTATTTAATAGTTGGTGTATTCAGTCTACACTCGGATCCATTTTAAATATTCTTAATACTTTTATCATTTTACATTTCATATCATTGGTACGGATACAACCTTGAATTTCAGTTTACATTGTCAACATTATGGCAAACCTGTGCATTGACGCGATAGCCATTTCAATCTAGACAAGGTCCACACAAAATTATAAATATTATATATATATATATATATATATATATATATATATATATATATATATATTACTATAATATCCATGTCTTTTAAATTTTTACACAGTATATTAATAATTAGGAAGAAAGAACACATTAATAACAAAGTGGATAAAGGCCATTTATTTCGTGAATACTAATCATCTCTTATACAATCATACATATACATTTTGGGTTTTCAATTGATTATGCTAGTGGTAACAAATCTGACTCGTTTTTACTTCTGTTTCTTGGTGAGTGTGTATGCGTGTTTGCATGTAAAGGTCATTCTCGCAGTATTGCAAAGTGATGTCTGAGAACTGGTCAATATTGTTTTGATAGTTTGAGAATTTACCATTTGTGCGCATTGTTCACTGTTACATAAACAAGTGCTATTTTTCCCAGTATACTTGATCGTTTCACGTCGTTGCGCAACGTTGACGTTTTCACGTGGTAACTACGCCAGTGTGGATTGCAGTGTTAAACGCTCACATCAAATACTGTTTGTTGCGAAGAGCTAATATAAATGCAAGTATGTATTAGGTTTTGCGAACCTAGTAACAAATTAGTTCAGTTGTGACCAGAAGGATAAACCAAAGGCAGCATGAACGGAAGATATAATCTCATGCACATTCGTTTCGTGCTTACTGGCGACTCATCAGTAGGAGCCGGTATTACGCCCTTTAATCACTATATATTTGGTCGAAGAATGTGGAATAATAGGACGGTACAATCTCCTAGACGAATGCGTAAACCTGTAATAGTGAAGCTAACATAATCTAAAGTCAACGGCAATGCGACTTCAATGCTAACTCACTATATAATATATATATACCGAGTCTGTAAAGGATACTAACACTATGGCTATTGTGTTAGTAACTGATACCTTTTTGAAATTGATGAGTACCGGATACTAACACTGTGGTTTCCGAGTCGGTACATGATACCAACCTGATGGATATAAATTTATGCTAAAGTTCACCCAAATTGAGAATTACAACAATTTCCGAACACCTGTTACTGCAGTTAAACCATACACTCTGGCCTTCATCGATATCAGTTATCACATTTCGCGGTAAGCATGACATCATTCAATTCAATACATTACAGTTAGATACTGTTCGTTGCGAAGAACTAATATATATGCAAGTATGTATTAGGTTTTGCGAACCTAGTAACAAATTAGTTCAGTTGTGACCAGAAGGATAAACCAAAGGCAGCATGAACGGAAAGTATAATCTCATGCACATTCGTTACGTGCTTACTGGCGACTCATCAGTAGGAGCCGGTATTACGCCCTTTAACCACTATATATTTGGTAGAAGAATGTGGAATAATAGGACGTTACAATCTTCTAGACGAATGTGTAAACCTGTAATAGTGAAGCTAACATAATCTAAAGTCAACGACAATGCGACTTCAATGCTAACTCACACTATATAATATATATACCGAGTCTGTAAAGGATACTAACACTATGGCTATTGTGTTAGTAACTTATAACTTTTTTTGAAATCGATGAGTACCGGATACTTACACCATGGTTTCCGAGTCGGTACATGATACCATTGTCGTTGACTTTAGATGATGTTAGCTTCACTATTAAAGGTTTACACATTCGTCTAGGAGATTGTACCGTCCTATTATTCCGCATTCTTCTACCAAATATATAGTGGTTAAAGGGCGTAATACCGGCTCCTACTGATGAGTCGCGAGTAAGCACGAAACGAATGTGCATGAGATTATACTTTCCGTTCATGCTGCCTTTGGTTTATCCTTCTGGTCACAACTGAACTAATTTGTTACTTGGTTCGCAAAACCTAATACATACTTGCATATATATTAGGTCTTCGCAACAAACAGTATTTAACTGTAATATATTGAATTGAATGATGCCATGCTTACCGCGAAATGTGGTTACTGATATCGATGAAGGCCAGAGTGTATGGTTTAACTGGAGTAACAGGTGTTCGGAAATTGTTGTAAGTCTCAATTTGGGTGAACTTTAGCATAAATTTATATCCATCAGGTTGGTATCATGTACCGACTCGGAAACCATAGTGTCAACATTTGGCATATATCGATTTAAAAAAGGTATCAGTTACTAACACAATAGCCATAGTGTTAGTATACTTTACAGTAAGCACGAAACGAATGTGCATGAGATTATACTTTCCGTTCATGCTGCCTTTGGTTTATCCTTCTGGTCACAACTGAACTAATTTGTTACTAGTTTCGCAAAACCTAATACATACTTGAATATATATTAGCTCTTCGCAACAAACAGTATTTAACTGTAATATATTGAATTGAATGATGTCATGCTTACCGCGAAATGTGATAATTGATATCGATGAAGGCCACAGTGTATGGTTTAACTGGAGTAACAGGTGTTCGGAAATTGTTGTAATTCTCAATTTGGGTGAACTTTAGCATAACTTTATATCCATCAGGTTGGTATCATGTACCGACTCGGAAACCATAGTGTTAGTATCCGGTACTAATCGATTTCAAAAAAGGTATCAGTTACTAACACAATAGCCATAGTGTTAGTATCCTTTACAGACTCGGTATATATATTATATAGTGTGAGTTAGCATTGAAGTCGCATTGTCGTTGACTTTAGATTATGTTAGCTTCACTATTACAGGTTTACACATTCGTCTAGGAGATTGTACCGTCCTATTATTCCACATTCATCTACCAAATATATAGTGGTTAAAGGGCGTAATACCGGCTCCTACTGATGAGTCGCCAGTAAGCACGAAACGAATGTGCATGAGATTATACTTTCCGTTAAGCGCTCACATTGTTTAGATACTTCTGTCATTTCCACTGCAGTTTGTTGCCAATCCGATTGTATTTTTGCTGATTCTAGTCGAGGGCCTGTTTGTTCTTGGCTGGATACTAGTAGATTGTTGTTGAATTTTGTTATTCTTGGCCAGTCGATAAGAATATCATGTTGATGAAACTTTTGAATATTAAGGTCAGGTGCTTGCTGTTTTATGTAAAGGGCTTCATAGATAAATAATAATTTTTCTGATTTTGCTTTATGTAGAATTGTGAAATTGGTCGAATTGACAGGGTGCCCCGTTGCCAATATAAGATCGGAAATAGCTGATTTTCCTGACGGTGGCAAGCCTTTGTTAATCAATTTCTGTGGGAAATGTTGCTGGAATCTGCTTATAAATTGCTTCTTCGTATGTCCGATATATGTGCTACCGCACATACATGAGAATTTGTAGACTATGAATGTAGAGAATTGGCAATTGATCTTTGGCATTCAACCTCATGATTCTCTGTGTACTAAATGTATATATATACATATATATATTGATATGTATTTTATATATTGATATAAGGTTACGTTAAAAATAAATAAATAAATAAATAATAATAATAATAATAATAGAAAATATTCATGGTTAACAGCTACCAATATATATATATATATATATATATATATATATATATATATATATATCATTGACTGAAGTGGAAATCACCTGGAAAAAACGAGCCTAAAAGGTATAATTGACCAGTGCGCACTCTACAAAAGGTATGTAGATGATATCTTGTTGTTCATCTCAGAACGCAGCAGACCCTTCCGAAATCCTCAAACAAGCAAATGGAGTCGATCCAGACATCAAATTCACTCTCGAGGTAGAGAAAGACGACAGTTTTCCCTTCCTTGACATCAAACTCACTCGAGAAGCAAACGGAGATTTGACACTGGCCATACATCGAAAATCCACTTTCATCGGACAATACATTCACTACAACAGTAGTGTGCCAAAATCCCACAAAAGAAACTAGTAAACAACCTAGAAACAGAATCAGGAAGATTGCTCTGAACACAAGATGAGGAAGAACTGGGCTACCTCAGGAAAATTTTGCTAATGAACAACTACCCAGAGCGTTTCATTGATGTCAACATCAGACCACGGCAGATTCGTACTAGAGAGGATACCGTCAAGCAGGTTTTCCTAAACTTACCATTTAGAGGCGACGTACCAGCCTCAATAATTGCACGGCGGCTGAATAGAATAACTAAGGACAACTTTCCCAGTGTTAAAGTTAATACGACATTTAGTACACAGAGAATCATGAGGTTGGATGCCAAAGATCAATTGCCAATTCTCTCCAAATCATTCATAGTCTACAAATTCTCATGTATGTGCGGTAGCACATATATCGGACGTACGAAGAAGCAATTGATAAGCAGAATACAGCAACATTTGCCACAGAAATTGATTAACAAAGGCTTGCCACCGTCAGGAAAATCATCTATTTCCGATCATATATTGGCAACGGGGCACCCTGTCAATTCGACCAATTTCACAATTCTACATAAAGCAAAATCAGAAAAATTATTATTTATCTATGAAGCCCTTTACATAAAACAGCAAGCACCTGACCTTAATATTCTAAAGTTTCATCAACATGATATTCTTATCGACTGGCCAAGAATAACAAAATTCAACAACAATCTACTAGTATCCAGCCAAGAACAAACAGGCCCTCGAATAGAATCAACAAACATACAATCGGATTGGCAACAAACTGAAGTGGAAATAACAGAGGCGCATACGATGACGGAAGTCTCCAAACAATGTGAGCGTTTAACACTGCAATCCACACTGGCGTTGTTACCACGTGAAAACGACAACTTTGCGCATCCAGGTGAAACGATCAACTATACGGAGAAAAATAGCACTTGAAGGAGTTTCCGTGTTTCGCACCTGGATTAATTGAAATTACCTGATCTGCGTTTTGACTAACGCAGCTTTCATTGTTCCAGTAATTTTCTTTTAGCACGATATTTCGGCCCATCTTACCGTAGGCCTTCATCAGTTGCATCTCACGAAACAAATGAAGCAAGTGTTTTATTTCCTCTAGTCATAATATTTATATACCTCAGACTGACCTTTCATTAGATATTCGCGTGTCACATATTTGTGTGTGTGTACATTTTCATAACCGTTGTCTTCATCTAACTAATTTCGACCAGAGTGGCTGAATAATAATTTATCAATTGCATGCAATAACTATTCGTTTTTAACACACTCAGTGTAAATGACGTAACTGAGATGGGGGAGACCCATAATTCAGAAACACTCGTCATAAAAACATGCCATGAGTGATTAAACCAGAAGTCCGAAAGACTATTGCACATGTTAAATTACAATTCAAACCACTAGGTTGTACTCAAGATAGAGAAGTTAATAACAGTTATTGGCGCACGCCACGCATGTCCATGTGTATGTGTATGCATAACTAAAAACTTGGTTAAATTATTTTATTTTGATACACATGTACGTACATCTAAATGAAACTGCAGTCAATAGACATTAATTTACCCTTTGCACGCGTCAGACAAATTATTACTTATAACTATTGTATTATTATAATATTTCCAATGGGTAGGGTGGGGGTGTAAAACAGAAAATTAAGGTTGAAGTCACTATTTGTTTTAAAATCAAATGAACAGTTAGAGATGAAATTTTGAAGACTATATTCATAATAATTGTTTATTCATTTGTTGAATAAAAGCCCACTAATTAGTCAATCTTAATCTGATGTTCTTAATCTTTTACTGGAGCTAGCTTCAGTTACCAATTCATGCAATCGCCTTTTTCTTCCACTAGCTAGTGCAGTATTCCAAATTGGACCTAAGGATTTTTCAACAGCTGTTTCATTCATAATATTATCTCTAGATTTAATTTCTATAGATTCCCTAATCAATCTCGTCATCCTATTACGACTACATATTGCTATGCGTTTGCATTCCTCCCAGTCGATAGTATGCCCAGTCTCCACTACATGACGAGCAAGATCAGATTTAGCAATATGTCCATATTTACACGCAGTTTTATGTTCACCTCTTCTTACTTTGATTGGACGCATGGTTTCACCAACATACTTGAGACTGCAATCATTGCATGGGATCTCATACACTCCTGAAGTGTCTAAGGGTTCAATCTTTTCTTTTTGGTTAGGGAGTATAGTGCCTAGTGTAAGGGGCTGTTTTAAAACGGTCCTTATATTGTATTTTAAAGCTATTGATTTCACTTTCCTACTTAATATAGAGTCCGGTAATACCATGACCTTCCGCTCTTCCTTATCCTTATCCGCTTTTGTGTATCTCAAACTAGGATTAAATTTCTTCACCATGTCCCTCATTGTTGTATCTATTAAATGAGGAGGGTAACCATTAGTCTTAAATATATCGCGTAGTCTGTCTAATTCTAACTTCCTATGCTTTATATCTGTTAACTTGAGACTTCTTAATGTTAATGACTTTAAGATCCCGACTTTCATACGAAACGGGTGATTGGACTTGAAATTAAGAAGGATTCCTGAATAAGTATCCTTCCTATAAATATCTCTTCCCAATTTCAGACCATTTCTAATTAATTTGACATCTAAAAATGGTAATTCACCCGACGATTCCCTTTCTAAGGTAAATTGTAGTTCGCTCATTCGATTAGCTAAATTTAAGAAATTTACCAATTTATTGTCACCATGGTTCCAGATCAATAATATATCATCCAAGAAACGTAGGTACAGTTTTGGTTTCAATGGAGTCTTATCCAACAGATTATTTTCCAAATAATGCATAAAGATATTGGCTATTGGGACCGATAAAGGTTGTCCCATTGGAACGCCTCTAATTTGTTTATAAAATTCCTTACGAAATTTAAAATAAGTGGAGGACATACAAATACACATCATCTCCATGACGTGTCCTAACGTCATTTTGCTTCCTTCTAATATTAGTGGGTGATCAACTAGGAAACGTTTAAAACAATCCAGAGCCTCAGGTACCGGTATATTTGTGTACATAGATACTACATCTAAGCTTATTAATCTATCCTTTTCATCTAGTACATATTTATCAATAATTTCAACCAAATGATATGAGTTAAGCAAGGTATGTTCTAAGAAATAGGAATATTTTCTTATTCTATGGCACAAAAACTTTGAAATTTTATATGTTGGGGAGTGTTGTACATTCACTATAATTCTTAAAGGATTACCCGGCTTATGCACTTTAACTAAACCATAAACTCTGGGTGCAACCGTATCTCTTTGAATGAGAGTGTTACCATGCGTCGAATCCAATTCTTCATTAGCAATCATTTTATTGATTAATAATTTTACTTGCCCTTGTAACTTATCAGTAGGGTCTTTTGTTATTTTATTGTATACTTCAGCATTACTTAACTGTTCTATCATTTTATTGTTATAATCAGATTGATTCATCAGAACTGTAGCTCCTCCTTTATCCGCCTTAAGACATATAACATTATTTGATACTAAATCTTTTCTGAGACGTTTAATTTCATAATTAGGCTTAACTTTATCCTCTTTGTGTGTTAAAACCAATGAGGCAACGTCTAATTCAAATTTCACCTTATCATTATCCGAAAGAAGCTTTGCCGTTTTGACAGCCTCAGTAATTAATTCGTTTCTAACCGATCTTTCATTAGGAATAGCCATGTTTAAACCACAATGAAAGCTGCGTTAGTCAAAACGCAGATCAGGTAATTTCAATTAATCCAGGTGCGAAACACGGAAACTCCTTCAAGAACCATCCTTTTAATTGATTCTTAGTATATACTCATTTTCGTTTTCGTCGCCACCCCGAGATTCATTTATATTTTTATCTTTTACAAAACTTGCAACACGAACGTAATTAGTCCCACAATCCTACGCCTCCATAATATTGACATTATTATAATCTAATTAGAAAAATCATTGCTGTCAACTACATTATTGACATCATCACGAGCAATGTGATCATTACCATCATTATCATCTTCATCAACATTATTATTATTAGCACAGACTTAAACATTATTATCGGCACAAACCATATAATTATGAAAAAAAAAATTTCATTAAAAGCATTTAAATAAAATAAAATAATTCTAGAACTTATCGATAATATCAACAAAACAATCAATTAGTCAATCAATACTTTTATTGTTACACTCATAGTTACCGATTTGAAACGGTGGAGTTGATGTACACCTCTGGATGGACAACATGTTTTTGTCATTTGGAGCTGCAGCAGAGTAGCCGGAATACAGCTCCTTCTCCAAATTACCGCTACTATTTAGGCCGGAAGTGAAGCCGCAGTCATCCTTAGCGAGGCCGACTTTGGCTGAGCTTGTGGCAATTTCATGCGTACTGCTTTGTGTTCCGATTCCAGACGATGAACAACTTAGCGTGGACTGTTGGCTAGCACTTTCGCAGGCATTATTGACTGCCTCCACTGCACCAGGAGACTCACAGCCACCTTTGCGCATCGCCACACCACCGTCAGTTGTTGTACTACTGCCACTGCAACTTCCACTTCCGTCACCACAAACACCACCACCACCACCGATTTCTTCCCTCTGTTCACAGGCGTCCAGTTTTTGTTTATAGCAAGAAACGTGGTCAACCTGATGGCAATCAGAGTCATCGCGCTGTATGTCAAGTTTTGCATTTGAGCTAAAAAAATAATTCATCGGCAACATGGTACACAGCACAAAGCGGTTAATCATTATGCTGAGAATAACCGGGGTGGTTAACAATATTTAATAACTTTTACTGAGAATTTTTGCTAACAACTCTCATTTCTAGCGGTTTTGTCGAACACCCCAGATTTACAGATCTGTTTTTTGTTGCCAACGCATTCAACATAATAAAATAATATGTGAAAACAGAAACTAAGAGCATAATATGACTTAAAATAACATTATTCGACATTTTATGCTAAGAAATAGTTCGTTAACAGATGAACTAAGTGAATTATCACTCGATTGTGCACAAACACATCAGAACAAAATGAATTGCAAGTAAGTGTTTGTTACACCGAAAAGAATGTAACTCATAACTAATCAAATCACATAATAATGAACACATTCACAAAGATTTAAATATAAATAAATAAATATTCGCTCACGTGCATGCAATTAGTAAATTAAACTTAAAAATTGTAATCGGGTGTATAGCTGCGAAAATAGATACCTGTACGCCCTGCCACCATTTGTAATCACTTAACATTATAAGTAAAGCAGCGTATGAATCAAAGAGATGTAGAGCACAGTAACATGAAGAAATTAAAAGAGGGATACAGTGAAGGCTAAAATGTTATCACATTTATTTATTCTTCGAATGCAAGAAATAATAAAGGTAGTACCACCAATCTCGTGTGCAAAATTAGCAGATTTTTTAGACACGAGAACGAAATATTTCCACTTTATTTCGCAATATTTACAGAAGAACATATTTGTATATTTTCGCTAAACAGTTTAATGGATAAGGAGGCCTAACTAGAAGGTCGTACAACGACATGTGTTAATCACTTACGGTTCAGGCGTAACGCCTGAACACACTTTTATGCTTCCGTGCAACAGGCAGTAATTTGATATCCACGACGTTTCATAGATTGTTGATTAGCTTCTATCATTGCGTTTGATAAGTATAATAAAATCAATATCTGCTAAACATACGAGTATGGTTTCAATATTAGGTTGCGCAATCGCAGACCTGTATTCACTATAGGATTTGGCAAAAGTGTTAAAAACTGGCATTCTTCAGCACTCCAGGTGTGACATTTGAACAAACCTTGATTGCGCCGGTTCTCATAACAATAATGTAATTCAAGGTTGCGAGCTAGAAATAACCACTGTATAAGGTAGCAAGGGCAATTCATCCAGTAGAATGGTTTCAGCCCTATTACAACCCCGATATGTACTAACCAGCGCTAAAATTCTGGATCACCAACAGCGTTTTTGGTTAAATATAGCAATTGCACAAAGTCAGGAAGGTACTCTTGTCTTGATAGGTTGTGCATCTTGCCTTCTCTTAGGGTAGATTTGTTAGTTTTTATTTCACCTTCATTTTTTGATTCCGTTTAAAGTAGGATAATTTTAATCCTGTCCGATTCTAGGTTATTGCCTGCATAAAATCAGCACAGTTAAATACCAATCTTTACAATAATGTCGCGGTTACATTTGTTCTAACAGGCATCTGCTCCATTAAAGATAAATAAAATGCCCAGGATATGAAATAGGCTTCATCTGTCAGAAAGCATATTCAATGACACATTTTTTAAATTATATACTTGTTAGTTCATCCCGTCTAATATGGGCATAAATGCCTTTTAATTTCAAGACTCACTATGGTACAATCAAATTTGTGTAATATGTTGAAATTCTATTTACGCTAAGTGGCAAAAATAAGTATAATTGTAAGGCCGAAACAACCTAGCTTTATGTAACCAACCAGAAATTGAACAATTTGTCTTAAAAAATGTTTATTTATTCAATAAACCGTAATTATTTCGAAAAGAGTTAGGTCCGCCACCTTGTTACCCAATTGAACTTGGAGCAAAGTGACCAAAAATTTATTAATGTTATATACCTGGATCAAATAAGGAACAATTTGATGCAAGGAATTTCACGGTACCTGCACATTTTTTAGAATAATAAATTGGTGTTATATTGGCGACGTCACCTGTCGCCTTCTTCCCAACTTTCAACTAACCAGTGCAAGATAGTAAGGCGTATATTGGAAGCAAACGGAAGGACCGGTTGCAACCTATAAATTTACTTCTATGAACCGCACGAACGCAGTCATTTATCATCGCCAGAATTCATAGGAACACTGCCATTATGAAAGGTGTTTACTCGCTTCTCGTAAGTTTTGCAATCTATATGCCTAGAAGCTAGCAAAATCCAGAAAAATCTAAATTTTTACATATATGAATTCATACAAATCTAATAATATATATACATAATTGCGTTCATTAATAAATTTGTAAATACGAGCAGACTACACTTAACCAAACATATAAAATATAAAAATTCGATGCTTTTGCATTAAATGATGATTACCAGATCGTAACTGTTGACAATAAAATCAAATAGAAGTAAGAGCCACGTGGAATCAATCATTGACTGTGCAATTGGTGTTTATCTCACGTACTCAAACTTTATTTTAATAACAATAACGCGCTCGGCTATTTGTTCAGAAATATATGCTTAACTTGCACAGTTTTCAGCTGCTCATTGCCAAAGTAAATATTAAAAGATTTATAAGGCTCCCTGATAATTTGACGGCAATTTTGCATCAAGTTTTGCCAAATTCTTTTCTCCTCATAGCTAGAGAATTCCATGTTTGTCCAATAATTATTTCGTTTTTCTTCGCGGGCAGATCTCTGAGTTGCTGAGAAAATTTTAGCGGTTTTTGCGGTCTGTCTTGAGTCTGAATTTATTTATCGCATTGCCAAATCAATAAGATCTGTTAGCGATCCAGCTACAAGATAAGAGAGTCATCTGTTTGATAAAATCGTGATTTACGATATTTGACGGGTTGTGGAGATTGCGTATTGCTTAAAAATTAGAAAAGGCTGTAGTCAGTCGGCAGAATTCTCATTCGACAGATAAAAGAAACTGATTTTCTTTCATACTACGTGCACCTCGTAAGTGTATGCAAGCCAAAATTAATCGTTAGTTGATTTGTGTATTGCCGCAATGCCCTGTCATTGCTTTCTAATTAGGTTGCCATGCTCCGTAATAGTGCAGATGTTGTGATGTCTAACATTTTAAGTGTTGGTGAAGATAGTAAATACCTACTTCGGTAAAATCATTGGTAAATAGACGCACACCTGTTTAAGCTTACGTTTTATAGAATTCCGTACATGTTTTGGTATGACATCAGCTGTAGTGAAAAAAAACCCACCAAAATCATTGGTCTAATGGAAAACTTGCTGCACAATTTTATCGCTATAAGTTCAGGGATATTTAGGCAAACACAAACAGTGGACTTAACAAGAATTTTCATCGGATTCTAGAGATCAAGTGATTGATTAATTTGGTTTCATAACTTTCGTACTTAACCAGGCATCGAAAAACATAGCAGAACTAGCGTAAGTCCCACGCGCTGACGCCTTTTGACCTTCCATGATCATCAACAGAGTACGACGACAATCTGACTAGCGAGGATCAATCCGCATTGCATATCCATGGAAAGCAAAATTAGATAAGCAGCTCTCATCTCTAGCAGTCTTGCATACATTGCACTTGACTGGAAATGTCGGCTGCACAATTACTGTGCAGTCACGAACATTAACTGCTTGCAGCTTTCGCCACACACATATAAATAGACAATACAATTAAACAATAATTGATTGCGCGGGTGGTGGGAACAATTCTTTAAATCACGTTTGCGAGCTTGCAGTAAACACCAATCCCATTTTATTTAACCAGTCGCCGAAAAACATAGCAAAACTACCGCCAGTCCCAACGCACTGACGCGTTTCTACCATCGATGATCATCATCAGAGTACGGCGACAAACTGACTATCGAGGATCAAACCGCATTGAATATATATGGAAAGCAAAATTAGATATGCGCATCTCACCTCTAATAGTAATAATATGAAGACCATTCACAATGTACATAACCATCGCTCAACATGGCAAAACTACCGCCAATTCTCTTTTGAAGTTTTTCGGTGTGCGAGCGTCATATTTTGCAATGTCGCAGTATGCGTACGAGGGTTTTCGTATTGTACTATTTGTTTTACAAAGAGCGGATTGATCCCCATGTTCAAGTACGCCAGTCAAAGAAGATTGGATCGCATCTCATTTCCAGTGGTTATTATGAATGATTTTGAAGCCGTCGGAAGAAACGGACGAAAACTCACCCAGCCTGATCGGAGACAAAACAAATGCGTACTTGGAAATCGGATCTTTGTGAAATTGATAGTGTAAAGCGACAGCTCGCATATACAATTCGCCGCATTGCAACGAAACTTCCGCCAGTCGCACGCACTGACTCGTTTCAAACTTCCATGATCATCATCAGAGTACGACGGCAAACTGAACAGCGAGGATCAAACCGAAATGCTTATATATGGAGAGCAAAAGTAAATATGCGGCTCTCACTTTTATTAGTCTCACATACATTGTACTTGGCTGTAAATTCCGGCCACACAATTTCTATACATTCACGGGTATCAACTTTCTGCAGCTTTTGCCATATGGTTATAAGTCACAAAATTATACAATCATTGATTGCGCGGTTGATGATTACAGTTATTTGAATTATTCTGCAGAAATGAGATAAGCACAAATCCAATTTTAATCAGACAATCACACAGCAAGAAAAAACAACCGCAAGCTCTACACGCTGTCACGTTTTGACTTTCTATGACTAACATCAAAGCACACCCGTGAAATGAATAACAAGGATAAAATATTGATTTTCACAAAATACATGTAAAGTCAGCAATGCGGCTCTCACATCTAGTAGTTTCTCGCACATTATACTTAATTGTATTGTCCATTAAACAATTGCTACGAAGTTGCTCACGTAATGTTTAGCAGCTTTCACCACACTTATAAAAGTTGTTCAGTTTACAAATTATTGATTTAGTTGGTCGTAATAACTTTTTTAAGTCGAGTTTGCAGACACGAGATAAGCGTGTATCTGTTTTTTTTTCAATCGAACGAATAAAGCAGAAGACTATCATCAGTGATTGACAACAAACTGACTAAAGATAATGAAACCGCATTGTTTACTTAAGGTATGCAATATCAGAAATGCAGCTCTTATCCCACAGTCTCGCATTCATTTTTCTTCTTTGGAAAATGTATTTCACAAATTCAACATCCTCATCGTTTTGATAAACTGCATCCAATTTCATACTTAGCTATGGAAAAATTGATAATCGGGTTTCCAATAGGTAGAATGGCTAGTATACAAATTTATGTCCTATTTTGTGAGAAATATGACTACAAAATCTGTCAAATAGCCTGACTCGCCTTTTTTAAACATGAATAATTAACACTGAAATGAAAATACGAGAAGACGCGAAGGCTTTTCGTCTCTCATAATTTACCTTGAAACGTTGACTGGTTTAACTTTCATAATCTGTATACATCCGCTTTGGCAATTTCCATCCAGATTTTCTGGTTCATACAACAAATTGGGCGCCGTTTTAACTGGAAGCAGTTTCTGTTTAGATGTGTTTCGTTTACGAAAGCTTGAGAATGAGCGTGTTACGGCGGTAGAATGGCGTAGACCCAAACAACCCATTGTGCTGCTCTCGACTTTCGCAGACCTTGATGCACTGTCGACGCGTGTATTAACATTCAACGAAAGTGGCGCCTCGAGGTCGGAAGATGATGAGGCGGACAAATGTCTTTCGGTGTGCTGCATTCTGCTGTTTCCACACGAATTATTTGACATTGATGGTGTAGAAATGCTGCCAGCTGCCAAGCTAGATTCAGTTGCACGACAAACGTGTTCTAAGACGAAAAATAAAAAAAACCCGACAGAGTGGAAAAAATGAATGAGTCTACAATGTCAATATATGCTGATTTCCACAAGTTAACTTGATAGTAAATTTAATGGTTTATTGTTGAGATTTGCATGAGACCACCCACGCCCCAGGTAAAATTGTATAGTTGTATAATTTCATTTAAAGGGTTTGCTGTATCATGCTAAAATGAAAACGTCTCATTAATTTAATGTTTTAAAATTGTTATATTTAGTGAAAAATTTAGTCTCGAAAAACAACACATGATGTGTGTGTGTAAATCTCTTTTAATTGAATCTTCGGGATTGAAATAACTTCAAAACTTATTGTTTCCAACTTGTCACATAATATAGAGTAACCGTTTTCAGGCACACGTACTGACGCGTTTGAATCATTCATCATCATCATCAGAACATAAGAACAAGCACACTAATGAGGGTCAGACCGTAACTCATACATAAGTTATGGAAAATCAGATATAGGTGTCTCACTCCTAGTATCCTTCTGTATTGTACAAGTTCTAAGCCATAACGAATTTGAAACCTAGTGCCAATTTGGTTACACTTACACAAGTTATACAATTAAACAGTTTCAGATCGCTTGGGTAGTGCTAAATATCATTTAGATCAAGTTTGAAAAATTAATATCGACTCCAATTCAATTGTATTTAACCTGCCGCAAACCAAAGCAAAAACACCGTCAGTCACACCTACTAACACGTTTGAAAATTCCATATTCATCATTAGAACACAATGGCTAAATGATAAGTGAGGATCAAACAGCAATGCATATATAAGGAAAGAAAATTTAGTTATGCGTCTCTCATCTTTGATAGCTTTGGGTTCATTGGTCTTAATTTAAATGTTGGTTGCAAAAGTTATGTTCATTCACAAACATTATCTTTTTGAATCTCCGCGATTTGCTTTCGCGGGCTGTCGCTTGGAACTATCAGTTTTGCAAAGATCCGATTAATCCCTATTTCAAAGTACGCGTCGAGTTTGTCTGAATCGCTGGATGCGCATTCGTATCGTTCTTCTGAAGGCTTTAACATCGTTCATACAAACCACTGGAAATGAGGTTCGATCTAATCTTCGTTGACTGGCGATATTTCGCAACATCATTTACCAATCCATCACCAAGCCTCTAATCTGACATACACAGTACAATACTCTCAATAGCAGATTTAAGCAAATGTGTTAACCTCGTTCCGAAACAGTTATATTTATCTTTGAATTTTTGATCCTCTAACGGTTTTCAACAAAGAATTAGTCTCAGTTACCAAACTTAATATATGCATATGCATAAAGCACATGAAAACACTCGTTCAATTATTTCGGAACGAGGTTAGCAAATTTGCTTAAATCTGCTATTGTGAGTATTGTACCGTGTATGTGTGATTAAAGGCCTGATAATTGAACGTAAAATGCTGTTCCGAAACGTCACCAGTTAACGAAGATTAGATCGAACCTCATTTCCAGTGGTTAGTATGAACGATGTTCAAGCCTGCGGAAGAAAGTTACGAATCCGCACCCAGCCATTAAGGCAAACTCGACGCGTACTTAGAAATGGTGATCTTTGAAAAAGTGATAGTGAAAAGCGACAACCCTCGAACGGAATTCGAGGAGATTCAAAATTTGAAACTCGCACTGCGCAACCATTCAAGAAGTATCTGCAAGCTAAATTTATTGTCTTTGTTAATTGAAACTTAGATATTGCTGACAGATATTCCATACAATGTCCGCTTTGTTTCTTGGTTAACAATTTAGTCTCCGGTGATGCGTTTAAATGCTAAAGGTCACTGATAACAATTTTTGTTGACAATGATGTCCAATATAGGATATACGTAGATCCATCAATCAAGCAAATAATGCGTCATTACCCACCTTGTATATCCACTTGAATTCTCGTAAATGTTTTGAGTTTAGTTGAGTAAGTACTCTTCAAATCAGTAGCGTTTTTCATTATCAGAAATCTTACTAACAAAACTCTCTCTAAAATGTATGTCTTATCGAAATTGAACTAAACAGAAATATTTTAATAACCATAGGTAAATCACTTAAAAACTGAAAAACGACAAAAATTCAAATTTGCTTCCGCGTAAGTGGCGAATGCAGGAGAATTGCCAGTGTTATTAAAAGTGCGCATCAATTGTATACGTTAAAAAATATTTTCGACATTAAAAACTATCATTTAATTTTAATTTGCACACAGAATGATACACACATGTAAAGCCCTACGTGCACACTCACTCACTCACTCACCCACTCTCTCTTTCTCACACACACATACCCAGGTATGCTAAGTAAATGAGAGCACACACATGCACGCTTTGCACACACATGCACGCAAACCTACTTACTTAAGCATGATGAAGTATGTAGAAACAATCAAACACAATTAAGCACTTGGCTTCAGAAATGTGCAAAATGTTAATTAAGGGCGGTTAAGAAACGTTCCGATAAACTAGTATACGTTTGATTTTATCATTTCAATTGCTCAGATCGATGTTTAATAATTCAGAATAGTGCAACCAGGAAGCCAAACGTGAAACTGGTGATCATTTCAGGCAATCAAACTCGAATTATTTAAATTGTATCATCACCCACCTGAAATTATACATTTAACAAAGAAACAAAAACAACAGGTGAAATACATTTTTTTGCAAAATCTGCATTTTACCTAATTAATACTATGTTTACGTATCTTCAAATGTCATTTGTTGTTTTCGATAAACTTCCTAAACTTTATCTAGTTATTAATTAATCGGTGTCTTAAACCAAATTCGAGCAATAAGTAAATGGCATTGAGTATCAATTCAGATTTGTAGCTGAAACTATACTTTAGATTCTGCCAAATATACTGATGCTTACAGCCATCATTTTGCAATTTCGAGGCGAACTTTGCTTAACCGTATATAATGAAGATTGTTTATAGTAAAAAATTAATTTCATCTCCTCAAAAAGGCGCTATTTTCACCATCACAATGTGTAAACATGTTCAAACACAACCGAACTAACATGAGTTTCTGCGCTTCGAATAAATGGAGCCGGAAATTGCTGTACAAACTTAACTGAGTATGAGGACATAACAATTTAAATTATTTTTATCAAGTTTGTGCAGGGGAAATGGACACGACGTCCATATTCATGTATGTCATCACTGAATTAGAGAATCACCGTCGATTACACACAAAGCCTTGTTTATATATATATATATATATATATATATATATACATACGCCACACACACCACGCGCGCGCGCATATGGCATATATATATATAGCTGTGTGTATATCTGCACAACTTTCGAAAGATTGCTTTTTGTACAGTGCGATCATAGAAATGTCCACGTTTATCTTTCGTGGTTTTATGACTTGAAATAGAAGTTCCGCATTAATCAGCTTGATGCTCATTTCCAAGTTCTCGTCATGGGAGTGTCCGCGGTGGCTGGCTTGTGATTGGTCCCGTCACACCGAAGTCTTCCACACCAATAGTACTAACCACTGAAAATATAGGTCTATCCAATACTGGTACTGATAGTGTGGAAGCTTTCGGAGAAACAGAACCAATCAGTATTCAGGCATCACGGTGACACACAAGGTGTTTACTTAGAAATGAGGATAAATCTGATTATTGCGGAAATATTAGTGGTAATTCGAAGACAACGAAAGAAATTAGTGAATATTTTTAATTTGATGATCGTACTGCGAAAAAAATGAGCAACATCTTTCAAAAGATTACAAGCGCAGACGAGTTTTACCTTTTAAATCAATCAAATTATCTGCATGTATTATATTTGATGTTGCTGGCTAAGATATAAGCCCTGTATGAACATAACTTGTCAATACTTTGACTCGCACATTTCTTACTTACAGATTACTTATTAATAGAAGTCGTTTCTAAGACTGGCAAAATTAGCAAACTCTAAACAAATTTTTGCTCTATGTCGTATGCCTAAGGTAGATCTGTTACAAACGATTGTGCTAAGTAAAATCTATAGCAACCAGTGACACATGGTTTATAGCAAAGATTTGTTTGTTAATTTTTTGCACACAGAATGTTCGAAAGTCGTCAAAACTTGAAAATAGGCCAAATTATGTGGATCAAATAGATAAAGCTGAAAGGAGATGCAATGTGAGTAAATAAGATCTAGAATAAACATGTTTTGGAGCACATTACGAACACCAATGTCAGTATAACCAATAACTCTTGTAAATTAAGTAATTATTTGTCTTTCATTGAACGGTCGAAATATCGCCTGAAGCAATTATACATTTTTCGAACGTGGTATGAAAAAATATTTGTATTCGGATTTCATGCGACGTTATTTCGCAGTAACGCTCAAGCGCGTAAGTAAACTTTCTAAGGTCGTGCCAGTTTGCATGCACTAAAAAGTAAAAAGACGCTGTGATTGTCAGCTGTAGGCAACTTTACAAAGGACGATAACTTCTTCAACTCTGAGTGGCTATGCCCACAGTTGAAAAGGTGCTTCAACCCTAAAAAATGTTTATTTGTTCTAATAAACACTCAACCAAAGTTCCCAGGTGAAATTTTAATGTTGACCAATAGACACCATTCGCTCGCCTTCGTAACACCTACCTTGTATAAGCCCGATTAATGACCAAAATGAGAAAATTTCGATAAATATGCGTATTATGTACAAAAATGAGTTTTGGGCGTAATAAATTAGACAAAGTAAGATAACAATTTAATTTCAGTGTTTGACTCACAATATTTCTCATTCAGTAATTTAATTTTAAGCCAGGTATCAAAATACAACGGGCCTAAAATGCATAGTTTTTCTCAATTTTGGCTGCTGCTGTATAAAATTCTAATAATGCGACAAATAGCCTCTGCATTACTTTACCTGTTCTGAGAATTTGCCCGATGGTTTAGCGTTGACCATACTGATCATTGCATATTTTTACCGAAATTTAAAATCAATAATTTTCATTTTGTCCAATATTTAGCAGGAAGTTAAAATTATAGTACATTTAATCAAATTATTGACCGAATCGTACTTGCTAACACTTGCTCTACTATTCGAAATCTTTCAATATAAACAATAAGTGCAATACGTGATCGCAGATTTGGTTTTGACTGACAGCATGCGGACAAAATCGTTGCTGATGAGGACGGGAGTAGACCACTTTCTACGAGTCGAACAGCTTATTCATAGCGGATTTTATGAGACCACATTGAGGCCTTAAGCCGCAACCCGAACAAGGTGATTTCCACTTCTGGATTCAACTTATATTTACTTATTCAAATTTTGAAAACGTTTTCTGTGTTCTATCTTTGGTTATTTTAATTCTTTCAATCAAGTTCGCGAGCTTGAAGTAAACATCAATCCCATAGTATTTAACCAGTCGTCGAACAACACAGCCAAACTACCGCCAGTCGCAACGAACTGACGCGTTTCGACCTTCCATGATGATTTTATTTTTTTATTTTAGTTTGATGAAAATTCATTGGATATTTGTTTTGGTTTAATGATTTTTTTCTGCGTAGGACAACAACGAAGCGTCAGACAGAATCGGTAACTGTCCTCTGCTAACTAGAATTATAATAATTCTTTCAGAGACATCGGCAAGTTATCTGGCCAACTTACCTTCATTTTGCTTGCTTCTAGTCGCAAGTGAGACCACGGATTTACCTTTCCGCCTCGACTGTAACCGGAAAAATCGCGTCAATGCATTCTGATTAGCACCGGTAGCTAGTTTTTGGTTATCCGGTCGGTCTTGTATTGTCTCTCCAACGTGACAGCTGGAAGTTGACAAAATGTCGACACTTGTTATGGAATTGGTGGTCGCACTGCGTTGCTCCTGAGCATCAACACTACTTGCATACATGCTGTGCATTAACTCGCTACTGATGCTTTGCTCTCGGCGGGGTGTCGGCTGGGTTGTCTGTGTGTCGTGCAAGTATTGCGTGGCTAGTTTCAACGATGCCGACTGCTTGTGTGCAAAATTTTGTTGTCGAATTTGTTGTTGTCGCTGTTGGTGTTGCTGCCGTTGCTGCTGCTGTTGTTGTTGTTGAAGCAATCTGCTGTCCAAGCTCTTTGAAGTCGATTTAGACACATCTGTGGAGTTTCGCTGAGAAGCCAAACCAGTACTTGGCTTTCGGCCAAACGCAATCAAACAGTAAAGAATCATTTGGGAAATAAAATATTATAAACTTCCAGCAAACGATATGTTGACAATTTTGCTTCCTACGACAAGATTTAAATTTGATTTGCCGTTTGGGATAATTTAAGAAAAGTCCATAAAGTCGGGAAACTGTCTTGAAAATGCGGCCTTATTAAAGGGAAAATCACGCTAGTTTAGACGCATAGGAAATCCATAGATGATTTGACGGCTCAGATAAACTCTATGATATTTAATACAACTTGAATTGAAAACATCAACAAAAAAATTTTTCCTAATCCTTATTTCTAACAAAAACCTTTATAAATGTTTAGCAATCTTGTAATCTATTTAAATGTAAACATCGTTTTTTATAAACGATCATTCGTAGACTGGATGACAACGTGATCCAGAAGAGGGACTGGCATGACAATTCGTGAAACACGGACATACACGAAATTGGACATATTGACAAAAGTAAAACAAAGATGGCATATCTCCTATTTCGGTACTGTCTAAAATTAATAGGGATATCTCAAAATATCTAGGTGGTCTAGTGAAAATGTGGGACCAACTAATTTAACAAAAAGTGCAAATTTGATTAGAACTACACATTTACTAAGTTACATGATTTGTACTTAACGGTTGGCGATGAAGATTTCGTGTCAGCCAGGTTCATGCAATTGTTTGTGGTACGTCCATCCAAGGGATTCATATAGCCAGACCGCTAATATATTTCAATACAAATAATTGGAAGGCACAATAAACTTAATTCTTACGAAACAAACCAGCATTTGATTATTTGAATAGATAATGTCAACATCAATTATTATTATTTACCGATATACGTGAGAAAGCTGCCGATCAACTTACATAGGCCAATCGACCAGACGGTAAATTACACGAATGAGGGAAAATTGCAACATAAACGCCTATTTTAAGCCAGATGGTGAATTCACGTCTGCAATTAAGCAACTCATTGTTTATATCTCACACGTATGTTCTCCAGACTAAGCGTTAAAGACAATTACTCAATGCAAGAACGAAATAGAGTTAACAACATACGAAGCTTTATGGGGAAACAAATTGCAGACGGATTTATGCAAGCAGAAGAAGCATGTTCAGGCATTGAGCTTGAACTGGAGGGGACACACGCATTTGATTAGTTCTTTCCATATTTCATACTCTCTCCATTTTTACATTTATCTATCTTTCTTTGTCTTTCAATTTATCTATAACGAGATGTTCATTTCTCGATACTTCATAAGAATATAAAAAAGAAACGGTTCTTGTATCCGAAAAATTTATTTTTTTGCACATGGAAAAGGTAATATGAATATGTATATTTATAAGTTTATAATAAAATACAACTTTTTTTCATGAAAATACTATGTATTTTTGACATAACTTCTAACAGCATTTTCAGAAACAGAAACATGGATTAGTTTAAGTTTCTTAAGTAATTGATGTAAAAGATTTTTGCGAGGAATATAGACACAAATGAAAGAGACCAACCTTTTTCCATTTAAGCAACCTAGAAATTATGATGTAGCAGGGCCCATTCTACATTTTAAAAGCTATATTAAGCGTCATTGCTTGAATTGGAAATTTGTACTCACAAACCGTATGTAATATATATATAAATTCCATTGCCTTCGAATATAACGCAGTATATTTCTAATTAGAAAGAAAAAAAATTTAACAACAAAGTGGATAATTACTATTTATTTCGAGATTAATAAACTTCGCTTTACAATTTTTCATTTAAATACATTCTGGGTTTTCATTTGATTATGTGGTGCCAATAAATCTGACTCGGTTTTACTTCTATTTATTGTTTGGGCTGATTAGTAAGTGTGTAATCGATTGTGTCTTTGTGTGTGCTTGTTTGCATGCAAAGATCTTTCTTGCTGTATTGCAAAGTGACGTCTGAGATCTGGTCATTATTGTATTGATGGCTTGATAGCTAACGAACAATTATCCATTATGTTATCAATGCTTTTTTCTTTCTTATTAGAAAAAAAAAAATATATATATATATATATATATATATATATATATATATACATAAATTAACATCTCCCTCTAAAACGATTAAAAGAGGTGCAGTTCCTGCGTGTAAACATGCACTACTCACAAGTTGTGACGGTAGTAGTAATAATATTTCAGATCTGTACAACGTACAATCGGAAGAAATGCTCCTGGCTCCAAATTAAACCCCGGCTTAGACATATAGAAAGTAATTAAAAAAGAAATCAAATTGGACTGGAACTGAACCAAACCATCAGGCCATCAAAAATAACAAGTGACGCGAAATACTACACACCAATTAATTGCGGACACATTCACAATGAAAACGATGACTCACCACATGGCGTTACGCAAATGAAGCAGTCGAAATTGCATAAAATCAAGACAAACATAGCTAAGAGGGGATTGGTTACGACAAATATACAGTCGGGATTGGATAAGCGAAAATATTGACGAAACCACAATAGTAATACGTAATGGCTGTAGGCACTGGTAGAAATAATATTTATTGATCAATCTTATTCCATGGATTACGCTATTTTTCTAATATAAATATATATATATATATATATATATATATATATATATATATATTGAAGCTACGTCAAAAATCATTTATGGACAGTAAAACTAGCAATTTTATCCTATAAACTACTAAGACCAATAAAAAACATAATAAAAAATTTAAATATTTTCATGGATTCTGTCTAGGTTGTGATTGAACACAAGTTGAAAAGTATCGGTTATTACATGAAGTCTTATTTAGAAGCTCAGGTTGCGTGGTTAATATTTCATTGGGAAAATGGCAATTAACCTTCGTGAACTGATTAGAAATACAACTTCACTGGAGCTCGTTGTTACTAATGGTGTGGAAGTCTTAGGTGTGAGAGGACGAATCAACACCCAACAACTACGAGGCCGAACTCGACGCGTACTTGGAAATAAGAATCAATCGGATCATTTCAGAACTAAGAGTGTAAGTCTACTACCCACGTAAGAAAATCGTAGATAAATTAGAGCTTTTCCTTGAACACCGTCTGAAAAATCTAAAATTTTGTGGCGTGCATTTAAAATTGGACAAAAAGTCAACTAAAACTTTCTTCTATTATGCATAAAGTATTATCGAAAACATATTAGAGGTATACAAGCAATATTATATCACAAAACACGTACCAGTTCCAAATACACAAACATTCCACCAACATTAAATTGAATTGAAATGGCCCCGAATCACCAAAACCAACAAAAACATCAAGAGACTTGACCAATTCGACCGTGATTCGGAGCAACAATATCAATTAAACTGCTTTGGCAAAATATTGTCAATGCCCGGGAATGCATAAGAAAAAACGCATAAACACTAAAATCAACGCGATATGCGTTGTTATCAGAATGTCACCTTAGCATAGATTGGAATTTATTTGGAACTATTGGACAGTATAATCTCCTATACGAATATGTAAATCTGCAGTTGTGGGGCTAACTATTCATAAAGTCTTCGACAATGCGGCTTCAAAGACAACTCTCTATATATATATGGTGTGTGCACCAATTCCGTAAAGGTTACCAACACTATGGTTGTTGTGTCAGTTTCTGACACCAATAAAATTGTTGTCAACTAGGTACGTGGTACCAACCCTTAGTTTGCCGAGTTGGTACGTGTTACCAACACAATGAATTGCGAGGTTGGCTGAATTTCACCAAATTTGAAAATTAAAACTACTTTTGAAAACAAGTTTCTTCTGCAAATTCATACACTCTGGTCTTGATCGATATCAGTTATCAATTTTCGCGTTAAACATGACATTATATATATATACATATACACACATATATATATATATATATATATATATATATATATATATATATATATATATATATAACAGTTAGTACTGTTTGTTGCGGAGAGATAATTTATATGCAATTGTGCATTAGGTGTTGTGCACCTTGTAACAAATTTGTTTAATTATGACCAGTAGGATGGACCGAGGTCAACATGAACGGATGGTTTAATCGCATGGGCACATTCGTTTCTTGGTTACTGGCGACTCATCTGTAGGAGTCGGTATTACACCCTGTACGCACCATATATTTGGGTGAGGAATGAGAAAACATTGAAGGTACTTAACAACAGTACGAATAGCGAAAGAAAATATAAATGAAACTCAAAATCAGAGGTACTCAGTCGTCAATTAGATATTAGGTAAGTCGTAACTACTAGCAAATCAGTTCAAATGAAACCAGAAGCAAAAACAAAAGCCAGCGTGAATAAAAGGTACAATTTTATTTATACCTGCCGTTCGTGTTTACTGAAAACTCGTCAGTAACAGGTGTGTAGGACAACTGAACCATGCAGTTTTCTACATTTCTTGACTACAGATATAGTGGATATAATCTGTAGTACTGACTCGTACTGATGAGTCGCCAGGAAACAAATCGTATATGTGCAGATGATTACACCGTTTGCTTATGCTGATTTTGGCAAATAACTCTGGTCCTGTTTGATCTACTTTGTTACTAGGTGCGCAATAATTATAACACGTTTGCAAATATATTAGTTCTCCGAAAAAATGAATATATAGACATTCTGATGTCAAGTTTACCACGAATTTCGATAACTGATGTCGATCGTGACCAATCGTATAAGACTTCGTCAAATTAGCATGCGTTCAGAATTGGTGGTTATTTACAGTTTCAATGAATTCTCCAAAATAATAGTGTTGGGATCTTTCAAAGGTGAATTGGTTGTGAAATGGCATCGCCAAAGACTTTTTATAAAGTTGAGTTTATTGCTATTTGAATGCACCTACGTTTAGAGAATTGAATCATTCTAGTGTGCCACGTTTCGTGAAAAATTGTGTAGTGGATTTATAGGCGCAGTTGTGGCTCCCACTAATACTTGACCAACAAGCACGAAATTCATATTTACCTTTCGTTTATGTTGACTTTTAAATACCCTCCAAGTAGTAGCACTGCAAGAAAGAGTTAGCTGCCTGTATAAATCAGTGCATATTTGTTTTGATGCCTAGCCAACTAAGTGACGGACTTCTTGATTATTATCATGCAATTTTCTGAGATTTTTGGACGCTCACAGAAACATAATTAGAAACGGCTAACTGTGTTTGCTTATTTAGCTTTAGTTATATATATATATATATATATATATATATATATATATATATATATATATATATATGTATATATATATATATATTCATTGCGCCCTTCCCCAGGTGCAAAACAAAAAGAAATTCTTATCAGCATATAAGAAAATTTTCTTTTTTCATGGTCTCTCAAATATCTACTTATGAACATATCTTTATATATAAATTGGTAAAGCAAAACAATTTATATAGTAAAGATATGTTCATGAGGAGATATTCTGAGAAGACCGTGAGATAGAGCAAAAATTTCTTCATATCTGATAAATTTTCTTTTTGTTTTTGCACAACACGAAGGGCACAAATGTGAATTTTATTAAACCTCGTGATTTGAAAAAGGATATATATATATATATATATATATATATATATATATATATATATATATATACATATAAATAGATATTTTGTGTACTTATTGATTCCTATCAATTATAAAATATTGAATTACATTTTTTGTAAGCTTCTGAGTTAGTGTAAATCTGTGTTTTATTTTTACCGCTTAAGTTATTAGCGGCTTAAACTCTTTATTACTGTTTAAATTTGAGTTTTGTACTATAGGTGTATAATGTGTACATTATTTAAATAATTTACCGATTATAAGGCCACCTAGCGTGACATAGAGTGAAATGGAGTCGCGTAGAAACTAATTGTGATGTTCATACAAGTGAAAATTTGGCTTACACGCCAAATTTATCATCTTTATTTGAATATCGTTCAATGAAGGGTTTTTTGAATAATTGTACAGAAAGAATATAAAAGCTCACAATGTTTTATTATTTTCAGTTTCTACATTCTTCTGCTCTTAATTAGGGCAGTGGCGGTCATTCTGTTCAGATTACATTGACAGTGCCATCGTGTGAGGAATTTGGCCTGCATTGAAAGGAGCAGACCATGAGAATGGGTTCGCTATAGGAGGCAGGAGCAAATTATCGTGATTCAGCAGGAGTTAATCATTATATACCTAAAACATAATTTCACTTACCTTAGGTCTCCCCATAACACATATAACTATTGTACTCAGTTTTTATAAAGTAATTTTTAGACCTAAAATAGTATTCAAACAGTCACCAAAATAGATTTTTTGCTTTATATTCCTGCAAAAATAATTAGATGAAACAATTTTCTTTGTTTTCTACTCGATGAGCGCCGCTTAATTTATCACCACCGATTTCAACACTACGAACTGGCCTAATGGAAGTCTGCAATGACAGAGAAATATTCTTGCAAGTACCTGAAGAATTCCCAATAATGTCGATACCAGATTATTTGATGAATTTTCTTTGCTACCGTATGCAATGTTTAGTATATACTGAAAGCAAATATATAATTAAAATGCTGCTAATAAATATCAATTCAATACCACTTCTTCAACTGGGATGGTGTCTAGTTAAAACTTCAAGTTATAAGATCAGGTCAAATAGATCCCACCTCAAGATCAGGCTAATCAAAAATATTGATTTGCGTATGACTTTAAATTTTGTGTTGTATGCAGCTGGGTACGTAGAGTGACTGCGTGTAGACCCTGAAGCCAATGTGCCACATTACAAACTCTATGTCGAGACCCAGCCGCATAAAATTCTGGTTCGTTCTTAATGAGACTCGAATAAGGACAAAACCCGTTTACTAGTTGAATTGCTTTTACTGTTTTATGCTAAGTTTAGTTCTTACTGACAATATATATATATATATATATATATATATATATATATATATATATATATATATATATATATATAAAGCTTTGCCTGGGGGATAGAGCGAGGTCAAATTGATACCATTTTAAACCTAATATCTAACTTGGGTATTATTAAATGCAGCATGAACAAACGGTTTAATCCTAAGTACACACGCATTTTGTCGTTACTGACGTGTCGTTTGTAGAAACCTGTCCTACGTTCGAATCCCACTTTCCTAGCAATATTTGTATTGGGTGTAGGGCCTATTTAACAATAATTGTTTGCGCGTGTGGTGGTAAAATTATTTAAATCAAGTTTGCGAGCTTGATGTAAACACCAATCCCATTGTATTTAACCAGTCGTCGAACAACATAACAAAACTACTGCCAGCCGCAACGCACTGACGCGTTTCGACCTTCTATGATCACCGTCAGAGTACGACGGCAATCTGACTATCGAGGTCAAGCATTCATCAGCTAGTATGCGAGACTGCTAGAGGTGAGAGCCGCATATCTAAATTTGATTTCCGTATATATTCAATGCGGTTTGATCCTCGATAGTCAGTTTGCCGTCGTACTCTGATGATGATCATGGAAGGTCGAAACGCGTCAGTGCGTTGAGGCTGGCGGTAGTTTTGTTATGTTGTTCGACGACTGGTTAAATACAATGGGATGGTGTTTACTTCAAGCTCGCAAACTTGATTTAAAGAATTGTAGGGCGTATTGTCAGTTTATACTGACGAGTTGACGTTAAGCAGAAGACGCATGGGTATTTGACATTATATAGCTTTCAAATGCTGGCTTTGGCATATCCTTCTGATCTTAGTTGCGGTTTTTTATTAGTAGGTGCTTATTAACCAGTACATATTTGTATATATATTAGTTCTCTCGAACAACGAATATATATATAGCTTTTAATAAGGACGAATTAATATTATTTTTATTATGCTACTACAAAGTTATTCATATATTTGGTTTAACGACCATTTTCTGTATTTGCAATTTAATGAAAATTACAGTGTTATGATAAGCATATTTAAACGCGTCAAAGTTTACGTATATTTAAACAGACAAAGTTTGATTTTTGCCAGTGTTTGTTATTAATATTCTATTTAAGTTAGACGTGGAGTCAACAGTTAGTGCAAACTAAGAAGGGTTGTAATGGCTTTAGCCTCCTGGCTAATATAATGCGAGATTCTGGTCACAAAGTTTACTTCTCATTAGACATTATTACTGAAGATTCTATTTCATAACAAGAGGTTTTACTATGCAAATTGACCAACATCTCATGATTTAAAGTTAGCTGATCTGCGTTTTGACTAATGCAGCTTTTATTTTTCCAGTAGTTTTCTTTTGCCAGTATATTTCGGCTACCTTTATCGGTAGCCTTATTCTGTTGGTCCATCCTCTCAAGTTTAACAAATGAAACTAATGAATCAAGCTTTAACTCAGACTGGTCATATTGAAAACTGATAAACGTTTGTTGCCATAGATTTAAGTTTTAATGAAACAACATCCCAAGAACATTAAGATCTAAAACATTTAGTCGCTATAGACGACAAAGAGAATTTAGAAAGAATTTGGCGTCAGGCAACGTTGGTCCAATGTTACTTCTCTCTTTCTTTTCAAATGAAATGGTTACTACACACTCATTCGAAACTCGTCTACATATTTATCAATTTATATTTCGATCACCATATCGGTTATTTTTTTCAAATTCCGCGCTCCTTATTTAAACTACACACCACGTTCTAAAACCACCAAACAGACACCGAGTCTCAAATAAAGAGCGCGGATTTTGAAAAAGGCGACCGGCGTGTTGAACAAAATGACAATCATGAAATGTCAAGCAGAGTTTTTTGTGAGTTTATGATAACTTATACATTGGAAAAGAAATATTCAAGTGTAAAAATTATTGTTTTTGTAAAAATGCACATGCGTATATGTGAAAAGTGGCTGATATAAAGTGGGCATTTTGTCATAATACACCGTAATAATTTGCCTTAATAATAAAGGCGATATATGACACTGCCATCATTGATGGTCACCAGCGTTCCATTTACTTGCCAAGATACAAAAAATATATGACACATAATAAGTATTTCATTATGTGATTATTGCCTAAAACTAGAAGTATTTATGACGCCTGGGCTATGTAATGTTCTTTACCGAGAATAATGCAATGTTTTGTTTATCCAAAATGAAATATAATTGTTTGATCAAGCCAACTGAAAAGAAACGCTTTACAAATCTAGAATTGTGTTTTACACAAGAATTCGTAAAATAACATTTAAATTGAAAAAAAGATGGCATGAAGAATTACTGCAAAATTACTTTTCATAATTAATCGATGCATGTTTTCTGAGCCCTGCAAAATTGCAAGTCAAAACACATATAATTAAACATTTGATGCAAATAATTAAATCTTTGTTTGCCACAACTACAAACGAGTGATATATTGCAAATTATTTGGACATGTAATTTTTATCAGCTAATTTCATGATACATTGACGAACCATTAAAGAAAATGTATAATCTATTCAAACTTCATATTCAATATATATATGTTTCAACATTTCGGCTCATATTTATTGAAATTATTATCAGGAATCGTGATTAGATAACATGGAAAATTAAATTCAACACAGTTATAGAGCAAGTCACCTAATCTGTTTCAAATTGATCAATTTGTATTATTTCAAACAGTGGATTCCATGCAGAAACGTATATATGCTTTGCTGTGTCTTGGTCGGTTAAGTACGTGGTTTAAAATATTCAACGATCGCATAAATGTTATAATTACGTAAATCGGTATTATGGTTAACAGCAATCTCATCCTAATTTAGTGGGAGAACTTAGCTTAGCTACGGTCAGTCTCGTGTACTTAATTGATTCAAACGTGCCGATTTCATTTAACCAACAATCAGATTTTATTTAATCTCTACCACCAATCACGCCGACTAACGCGTTTTGAGGTTCCATGATCATCATGAGAGAATTTTATTTGAATCAAGCTCACATCCTTGATTGAAATAATTTCCCTCACTACTTAATCTGAAAAGTATGACTGAAAATTACTAACGAGGCTCAAGTTGCTAAGTCTATTCTTGTGGTGGGTAACCAGTAATAGAGCTCTCATTAATAGAAATTCCATTTAAAAGTGATTTAATTGAAATGTCGGCTAAAGCATTTCGACGTCATGACGAGCATACACTTTCTCAGCTTGAGTCAAACTCAAATGAGTTATTTAATTATAAACTCTGTGATTACGTAAATTGTCGTTTAAATATTAAAGCCCAGATTTCTGGCTTGAGATAAGCACCAATCCCATTGTGTCTAACCAGTCGTACAACGTGGCAAGACTGCCACCGGTCCCACGTACTGAGGAGTTGCGTCCTTTCATGTTCATCATCAGTGTGCGACGGCAAACTGACTAACGAGAAGCATACCGCAATATATATATATATATATATATATATATATATATATATATATATATATATATATAAAAGATATACGACTCTTAACACTAATAGCCTTGCACATATCGTACTTGATTAAAAATGTCGACTTGACAGTTGCTGTGCAGTCTTTAACAAACACGTTTTGTAGTAAAAAAATCGTTTTGCTGTCCAACAATATCACGAGGATATAATACGTTTGGCAACAGTAAGCATAACGCAGATAACAAAATTTTCACTCAAAAATTGCAGCCTATCATTTTATTACGTTTTAAACATACTATAGTATTATATTATGATTGCGAGACCAAAGGGAGTCTTATTTTGCGTTGACAGAAACCAGAAAACGCATTATGGAATTGATCATTATGAACAGTGATGTGAAACTTGATGATGAAGTTGTTTATGATAAGATATTCGCAGCTTAACAATATGATTTTTTATAAATTTTTCACCCTTTCGGTTTATAACAAAGTATAGATTTATATACGACTGGAAAATGTTTTTAGTGGAAAAGGCAAATCTGATGTAAAGTTCGATCGTACCGCCAACAAAGTTTATAACAGAGTAAACAAATTCAAAGTTTTGGTACTTGTTTCACTTTTACACGTCGCTCATCGGTAACAGACCAAGGAAATGATCAAATTGAACATAAAAAATTACAGGTATATATTTGTATATAAATATATACTTCAAGTACATGTTACCTTAAGTTATTAAATCAGGATTTAATTCCATACACATAGTGTTGGTATAAACCAATCATTGTATAAAAAAGCAAATGATGCTCACAAATTTACACACAAAATTTCCGACACCGCTATATTAAACGAGGTGAAGTTGCTATGCTATACGCTCTTCGGTTTATACCGACATAAGCATGTCGAAGGTTTTATTAGGTATTTCGTACGTGTTAACAAATTTGTTTAAATAGAACCCTGAAGTTATGCCACGTTGAGTATGAACGAAAGATATAATGCTTAATACACATTCATATATATGCTTAATTTCTCCGAAAAAAAAGAATATATATAATTAAATAATTATTGATTGCGCTGGAAGTTCTATAAATTCTTTAAATAAGGTTTGCGAGCTTGAAGAAAACAGTAATCCTATTAAATTTGACCAGTCGTCTAATAACGTAGCAAAGCTATCCTAAGTCACACGAACTGACGTGTCTTGAAGTTCCATGATCATCATATTAGTATTACGGAAAACTGACCAGCGAGGAGAAAATCACAATGTATATATATGGAAAGTATAATTTAACATGCCTACTTCAAGCTCGCAAACTTGACTTGAAGAATTGTTACCACCATCCGCGCAATCAATTATTGTTCAATCGTATTGCTATATATATATATATATATATATATATATATATATATATATATATATATATATATATATGTGTGTGTGTGTGTCGCGTGTGTGTGGAGAAAGCTGTAAACGATGCTCGTGGCTGCATAGAAAGTGAGCAGCCGACAAATCCAGTCAAGTACAATGTATGCGAGACTACTATAGGTGAGAGCCGCATATCTAATTTTGCTTTCCATATATATGCATTGCGGATTTATCCTCGCTAGTCTGTTTGCCGTCGAACCCTAATGGTGATCATTGAAGGTCGAAACGCGTCCGTGCGTGCGACCGGCGGCAGTTTTGCTATGTTGTTCGACGACTGGTTAAATACAATGGGATTGGTGTTTACTTTAAGCCCGCAAACTTGATTTAAAGAATATAAATAACTATTTTGCATATCGTGTTTACAATATTTTAACGCACAAAGGACGAATGTTTCAACAAATAGCCGCCTGCATTCGGCGCAATGAAAATCCGTGCGTCTGAGATTAAACTGAGATGGACCGAAATATACTGCAATAATCCTTCTAAACATTTGTTGCTTTAGGATGACGCCGACAGATTTTCTGAAACTGACTTTGGTTTACCCTTATCTGAATGCACGAACGCAATTATTAGTAGCACGCTACACCTAATGTGTAAAGTCCTGTTTGGTAATACTTTGAAAACAAAAAATACAATTGTTAGATATTGAATTGAATGTTGACATGAATATAAGGATTTAGGGTCTTTCTGGAGAAGTAGTGGTGTTTATTTATCTTCTTGGCGAACTGCAATTAAATTTCAACTGCTCGGAATAAGTACACCAAACAGCGTCAGTTTAAGATTTAAAACTACACTATGACAGTCAAGTTGACTCTACTTTTTTTATACGAATAAATATAAGGATTTGCGCCACTGAAATGTCACTCATGACTTAAACAATTACATATTTGCTTCGGCCATTAACTGGCTAGATTTAAAGAAACGCATACGTCACCATTCTTTCCATTGTTATCTCAAACAGCAGTACGAAAGCATCTATAATCTGATAATTTATAATTCGAAATCTAAGAGTAAAAACAAAGAAATTAATGGTTTAATAAAAATAATAATAATAATAATAATAATAATAATAATAATAATAATAATAATAATAATAATAATAATAATAATAATAATGTTAATAATAACAAAATTAATAAGAATATTTTTTAGGTAGGAGTGTAACTATCCTAGATCAAAAAACCTACCTAAACAACATACAGAAAGGAAATGATTTATAACATTATAAAACAAATCTGTCCCCACGCCCACATCGAAGCAAGGCGACATCAGGAAAACGGTTTCAAGGTGATTTCCATTGTATCACTTTGTAAAAAAACAAAACCTTTCAGTTAGCTAGGGCAGCCTAAGATATGACGGTTGAGTAAACTTTGACAACTCCAAATCTGTAATAAGAAGGCAACAAATCATGAACTAATGCCATATCGTGCCGAGTTTACATCCACATACTATAATGCGCAAGTTTCTACGATTCTCGAGAGCGAACTTGTCTTACATTGCTCAATTTGAATTTAATTGGTGTAAGCTGTATTATCTGTCAAAGTTTGTCCACTTCGTGTCTTACGTGAATTTGACACAGTCTGAAAAAATATTTCTCTCCGGAGAAATTGAATTGGAGACAAATTTTAAATTTCATCATCAAAAAGCAATTGAATGAGTATTATTTGTTTGTCTAACGTAGAACACCTGTTAATGGTTTCATAAATATATCCGCGGATATCAAATTTGCTTAATAGTTGCTGGCAACCCATATGAGCTATACTTCTCAGTGTGAATTTATTACCTAAAGAATTAACGAAAAACGCTAATTTGGCCTATAGAGAATCACGGCTGTCGAATAATAATGAAATAACGTGTTTTTAGTCAAAGCCAAGTAAGCCCCTGTCTGGGAGAACTTCAATTGCACCCTGCACCTATGAAAAGGTATATTTGATAATAGTTCTATAAAAAATATAAAATGAACCAAAAGCAATGAGCGCTGACATTCCGTTGGAGCACCAATGCCCATCGTTAAGTTGTGCAATGTTTCGTTGTAATCCCTGATGCAAACAGAAATATTTATTTGAAGTTGTCGAATAAAATTCACAAATTTAACGTAAATTTGACTTCACGATTGAGTACCCAACAGTAAATTTTGATCAAATGGGCAAAATGCACCAATCAATCCTAGGAAGACGGCGATTGTGGGACGTGTTTTTTTTAAATTGATGCTTGCGTAATCGCTTTCCGTTCACATTGGCGTAGACGGAATCCGGTCCGACTTCTTTTTAATTTAATTCACAAAAAGCATTGAGACGACGCAAAACAATCAAGGGGAACTTTAGATTACACACATTAATAATGATTTTGACATATGCACAAGTGATTTCATAAGTTTACTTGCTTCTACGTGCGTAATACTCAATACATAGGTGGTTATGTATGTTAGTTCTTGGCAGTTAAAATGCAAAACATTTAGAAATGTAGAAAGTCGCATTGGTGCATGTGGTCCGAAATATATTTCTGCAACACCCGCTGAGAAGGAGAAGGAAAGTTGATGCTTGAACCATTAATTAATTGCAGGATTACCCTGTTAATCCTAAAAGTGAATGTTAACAAAAATTTTAAGGCTCGCATCAACAGCGTCAACTATCAAATATCCAGTTGCAGAAGTGAAAGTAATTGACTGCCAGACGAAATGTCCTTCTATCACTACATGGATATAATTTATACAGTTAGACAGTCATTGTTTGTACGAAGGTGGTGACAATAATTATTTAAATCAAGTTTGCAAGCTTAATCTAAACACCAATTTTATTGTAATTAACCAATTGTGCAAAACCCTAACTAATGTCAGACACACGGTCTGACGCATTTCTACCTACCATCTCACCGCAGTGCATACATTTGGAAAAATAAGTTGATATGCGGCTCTCACATTTAGTAGACACGCATAAATTGTGCATGACTGAGAATGTCGGCAACACCTTTCCTATGCACCCACGAAATTTAACATTTTCCAGATTTCACCCCACATATATATGGATAATACATTGATTCCGCGAGTGGTGGTAACAATTTTTGAAATTAAGTTTGCGAGCTTGAAGTAAACACAAATCCCAGTCTTGGAGAAAAATAGAAAAACTACCGTCAGTTACACGTAGTGACGCGTTTCAATCTGCCAGGATCATCATCAGAGCATGACGACAAAATGACTAGCATATGACTATGTGTGACTGACGGTAGGTTTACTATGTATTTCAACAATTGGTTAAATACAATGTTATTGGTGCTTACTTCAAGCTCGCAAACTTGATTTAGAGAATTGTCATCACAACCCGCGCAATCAATGAATGTTTAGTTGTATTATCGAGATATTTGTGTGGCGAAAGCTGCAAAAGTTAATGTTCGTGACTGCAAAGAAATTTTGCAGCCGACATTTCCAGTAAAGTTCAATGTATGCGAGATTACTAGAGGCGAGAGCCGCATGTTTTCTTTTGCTTTACTTATATATGCATTGCGGATTTATCCTCGAAGTCAGTTTTCCGTCATGCTCTGATGACGAACATAGAAGGTCGATAGGCGTCAGTACGTGTGACTGACGGTAGTTTTGCTATTCTGTTCGACTACTGGTTAAATACAATGGGACTTGTGTTTACATCAAGCTCGCAAATCCCATTTAAATAGAAAACGTGTTCTATTGTCGGTCTTGGCTTCTATTGGACTGTTGATAAATTTCACTACAAACCAAGGACTATTAAATTGATATTTATTTATAGTAAGCACTTTAGTTGTTGTAATCAAATTCACAAGGTATATAAATCGTCTGACAGAATCAGACAATAATCTTCTATAAAAATTGTCAAAACCGGTTGAACATAATGGTATTGTGGAGGACCACTGTAGAATCAATAATGCTTAAACGACTGATTTGGAGACACCTTTAAACGGTAAACATTTATTATCGCGGACACAGCGATCGATACAGCTGATAGTCTAATGTACTATATGAGATAAGCACGTGATGATTGCAAAAAAGAATTATTTTGATTAAATAATCGTTGTGATAAACCACACACAATTATGCGACCAAAAGCTAAATTTAATTGCGAATAATGAACTAAGAACGCCATTTTACGCGCCTAGGACTGCAGTGAAATCTCTAGTATACAGAGCACGAATATCCAATACTCAAGCACAATTTTTCAACAAAATATCCCACCGAAAGTCCAAATTTAATTATGCGCTCATAATGAACAAGGGCGGGCTCAAAATAAACAGCCAAACTCATGTAGACGAACACAGAATATTTTATGTCTAATTAAGTAAAAAGCGAATCAAAACAAATAATGCGATTGGTATAAGAATATCTGAAATCAAATTACCTTGAAGGCATGTTTTTATTGAGCACTTGGCGGTGATACGTATAATTTAATGTAATTATTATATAAACTCCACATGCGTTTAAATCCAATCTGCCTGCCGCATACAAAGTAGTCGGAGACAACGTTCTACTTTTAAAAATACTGTTCTGCCGTCTAGGACCTTATGCTGATGAGACCGCCATGTCGGCAGCTGTCTTGTGAGAGATAATGCAGATTAAACCTTTTCAAAGTATTATTAGCAGAAATGAAGACCTTGCATAGCAAAATAATACAACACTCTGAGGAAGGCATGAACTGTTAACGATCAAAATTAAATCCATTGGTTGGAAGACATGTATAAGTACACATACTATCAGAGTTGCCAATCTTATTTGAAACATTATTTACAAGATGAGTAAACACAATGTTCACGCACACATTCATATTACACAGTTACATAAGACGCATGCACAGCTGGTGCCAATAAAAAAAATAATGCATTTCAAATTCATTACGGAATCACGTTGTGCAAGAGAACATACTCGGCTAAAGTGAAACAAACAGCAATTTCAATCACACCATGCAAACTCACAGACATTCCAGTATCACATCTTTGCTTCTAACTAGCTGCTACCAAATGAGTCTATCAAACTGTCAGTCAGGCAGACAGATAGCTAACTAGCTAATAAAAACGCAGTTATAGGGTAGGCATAGATTGTAAGTCAAGCTTAAATCGTGCCAGTCCGTTAGTCAGATGGTTGGACAACAAGCCAGTCATTCACTCAGCAAGTCGGTAAATTAGTAGGCCTGTCAATAACTTTGGTATCTTATTGAATATAAAATTGGTTTTGGGATTTGCTTTTCCGGAGCCTGAAGCGGAAATAACAAGGGTAGAATTGAAGCCCGTGAATGCAAACACCTTGATGGGCACAACAAGGGCTGGGAAAATAGCAATGTTAATCGGTAAATTCGATTACCTATGTGGACTAGAGTTAAGCACCAAACTAGTCGTAAAACTAAGACAACCTACTGTAATTAACATGTACTGAATTGTATATGCACCTAAGTCGGTAATTTTGTCAACTACGATAACCCGCTGCGCAAAAAATAACATTTAGTTCCATCTTAAAATTTTCAAAGTTATTACCACTATTGTTAGCAACAACAATAAGCCTTTATTGACATATTGCTGAAATTATATCAGAGAAAAAAGCAAAATAAAGGTATGATCATAACTGCATAGAATTTCTACTTCCAAATCTTCAGTCAAATGCACTGTATAAGGGGTTTATAGGAGTGAGAGCCATATTTATAAATGTCAAAGCACTTTGTAGGAATAGAATTCCGATCCCCGTTGCTCAGTTTACTGTCGAGCTTCGATAATGACCGTAAGTGATCAAAATGTTTCCGTTCATTTAAAAAATCTTTGATGGTTCAAATTGTGATTAAAATTATTTAAATCATGGTTGCGAGATCCATATATACACCAGTCTCATTATATATATATATATATATATATATATATATATATATATATATATATATATATATATATATATATATAATATAAGGAAGAAAAACCATTTGTAATAAATTGGATAATGGCTGTTAACTTTGAATGTTGTACTAAACAGCATCTTTACATCTCTTTCATTTATCTACATCCCGTGAGTGGGTAAAACTTTAACAAGTTTGACACAGTTTTACTTATATTTATTGTATATATGCGTGAACGATCTATCACGAAGTTGATGAAAGGACTTCTCTTCATCAACTCCCTCCCTCCCCTATGGTTATATCACTTTTGCTAAGTCTCCATAATTAAATTCAGCTTCACATATCTTACTCTCTGGATTTGGTGTAACACATCCTCAATTTAAACTGCTGGGCCATAATTGTTGGCCTTTTTGTCTGCCATAATAAATTTATTATTATTATTAATTATTATTATTATTATTATCATTCTTTCTTTCTTTTTATTATTATTATTATTATAAATATTATTATAATTATTATTATTATTATTATTATTATTATTATTATTATTATTAATTATTATTATTATTATTAATTATTATTATTATTATTGTTATTATTAATTATTATTATTTTTATTATTATTATTATTATTATTTTATTATTATTATTTTTTCAAAATTATTATTATTAATAATTTTATTAATTATTAATTATTTTTAATATTATTTTTATTATTATTTTTTATTATTATTAGAGCTATTATTATTATATATATTTGTCTGTGCGTGTGTGACTGTTTGTGCGTAGGGGTCATTCTCGTTGGATTGCGGTCTGATGTCTTAGATATGGTCATTATTGTATTAATGGATTGAGAGTTATCCAACTTTTTGCATTGTTAGCTGTAACATGTACACATTTTATTTCCCCCAGTGTTGTATTTCGTTTCGCCTTGTTCCACAATGTTTTTTCTTTCCACCTGGGATTGCAGTGTTGGATGCTCATATTTAAAAAAAATTTCTGACGCTGTTAACAATGGTTGTGGTATCGTCTGTGCAACTGTGTACGTTAATGCCTTCGGAAGGAAAGAAGGAATCCGCACCCTACGAATAAGACAAACTCGACGCGTACTTGGAAATGGGGTTAAATCGGATATTTGCGAAACTGATAGTGCAAAGCGACAACCCGCGAACGCAAATCGCGGAGATTCAACAAAATCCGATCGAATGATAGTTGAGTCCCAATCTGTCAATACAAGAATGTCCAGATCTCAGACATCAGATTGGAATACAATGATAAAGACCACTACACACAAGCAAATACACACACAGACACATACGCATATACACTTTATAATGATACCAAACAAGAAATAGAAGTTAAATCGTGTCAGACGTCTGTTGTCACTCGCATAGTCAAATGGAAATCCAGGACGAATGTAAATAAAATATTTGAAAGTGAAATTTCAAAGTGTCGAAATTAATGACAAATATCCATATTTTATATAATCAAGGTTGCAAAATTGATATAAACAACTGACTCATTATGTACAAACATTTGTTAGTAGAAACTAAGGGCTCGAACCAGGGCGCGTCAGCTTCGAAATCTGGTGCTCTAAACACTTCCTCAATGTAACGTTGTACCTGTTCTATAATGACAGATTGGTGATGGTTAGTAGGAACTTTAGGGCTAAAGGGATGCTATACAGGCTCTACCAAAAGGAAGGGCAAACCAAGAACCATTATTTAGTAAATAACTGAAAATTGGGTGCAGTAGGCGGCAGAGTTGATCAGTGTTTAGAGCACCAGTTTCCGAAGCAGACTTGCCCAGGTTCGAGCTCTGTCCGCGGAAAACGCTGGACAGTACATGATGAGTTCCCAATAAGGACAAAGCCGGTCTGCTGGATGAATTGCCTTTTCTACACTATACAATTCTTAGTTTACACTGAGATATGCAATTAATTAATGGGTTAGGTGCTTATATCAAGATTGCAACCTTGATTATAATAATTGTTATCCCGGCCCACGCACCCAATGTCTGTTTAATTCTACAGCATGTGTTGTTTACAAAAATTATCAGGTAATTTTGAAAGCAATGCGTACAATTTTCACTTATGGAAAAACTGATGTTAATTTTTGACAATCTTTTCGTGTTTGTGAATTATTTGACATCGTAATCGAAGTAAATTTTGATACTGTCGCCTCTAATTTGTTTCCATAAACCAGGCGCAATGCCGCTTGACAAATATATATATATATATATATATATATATATATATATATATATATGTATATATATATATCAGTATCTTTCAAATCATCGCATAAATTTGCATAGGAAATTCGCTCAGTGGATCGATTTCGTCGTTATTGGGAACTCTTGGTATACTGCAAATTATTTTGACGCGGACAGTTCCGAACTGGAGCATATGAGATTCGAAGTGGGTGATGATTTGCAGTCAGCTATCCAGCTGCACAATTAACACAATTTCCTGTTATGTAAATAACTTTTTTTAGCCTCTCCTTGCGGTGAAACCAATGTGGCGATTCTTTCTATGTGAAATTCCAAATATCAACACTTGCACACGCAATTATTGTATAATTGTATATATTTTCAATTCAGTGCCACTTTTCCCAGTGACACAATGTTTTTACAATGAAAGTTTGGCATTGGCTAGTTGTTACTTGAGGTGAAAAGAGATGTCACATAGGCTCTACTTGAAGGTAAGGCTATTAATAAACACAGTATTTAATCAAAAATTGAGTGTAGTGTGCGTCAGAGTGGCACAGTGGATAGAGACAAAAACCCCGAAGCATATTTGTCCTTGTTCAAGCCCCGTCCACCGCAAAACTCGGGGAACTACTTGAAGACTTACCAATAAGGACAAAATTCGGCTATTGGAGGAACTTCATTTACAACCTGTTACAATGCTTAGTTTGCACTGACAAACATTCATATAATAGGATTTGTGTTTATATGGATGTTGCAAAACTGGTTTCAGTAAAATTTATTACAACTTGCACAATCTGAGATTGCTTAAATGTACGGAAGCGTCTCGATCATCCATGATCATCATCGCTGCTCGACAGAATGCTGAGCAACGGGGAACGGAATTCCATTCCTACATAGTGCTTTTATACTCATAAATACGGCTCCCATTTCTATTAAACTTGTACACAGTGTATTTGACTGACGTTTTGGGAGCATAAATTCTATGCAGTTATGATCCCAATTTATTGTTGCTTTCGTCGTTCATATAAATTCTGCAATTTGAAAATAACGGATTTCGTCGTTGATGTTCACACTTATTTGAACTGCGTTGGTAATTTTGAGATAAACACCGTTCAATCTTTTCTTTAAATCAAGTTTGCGAGCTTGAAGTAAACACCAATCCCATTGTTTTTAAACAGTCGTCGAAAAACATAGTAAAACAACCGCCAGGCGCAACGCACGGACGCGTTTCGACCTACCATGATCATCATCTGAGTACGAAGGCAAACTGACTATCGAGAATCAAACCGCATCGAGTATATATGGAAATCAAATTTAGATATGCGGCTCTCACATCTAGCAATCTCGCATACATTGAACTTGACTGGAAAAATCGGCTGTACAAGATTGCGAGCATGAAGTTAAGAATTGTTGCCACCACCCGCGCAATCAATTATTGTTTTATTGTATTGCTTATATGTTTATATGTGGCGAAAGCTGCAAACAGTTAATGTTCGTGACTGCATAGAAATTGTGCAGCCGACATTTCCAGTCAATTTCAATGTATGCGAGACTGTTAGAGGTGAGAGCCGCCTATCTAAATTTGATTTCCATATATATTCAATGCGGTTTGATCCTCGATAGACAGTTTGCCGTCGTATTTTGATGATGATCATGGAAGGTCGAAACGCGTCAGTGCGTTGCGGCTGGCGGTAGTTTTGCTTAGTTGTTCGACGACTGGTTAAAAACAATGGGATTGGTGTTTACTTCAAGCTCGCAAACTTAATTTGATGAATTGTTACCACCACCCGCACAATCAATTATTGTTCTATTGTATTGCTTATATGTTTATATGTGGCGAAAGCTGCAAACAATTAATGTTAGTGACTGTATAGAAATTGTATAGCCGACATTTCCAGTCAAGTTCAATGTATGCGAGACTGCTACAGGTGAGAGCCGCCTATCTAAATTTGATTTCCATATATATTCAATGCGGTTTAATCCTCGATAGTCAGTTTACCGTCGTACTCTGTTGATGGTCATGGAAGTTTGGAACGCGTCAGTGCGTTGCAGCTGGCGGTAGTTTTGCTTAGTTGTTCGACGACTGGTTAATCACAATGGGATTTGTGCTTACTTCAAGCTCGCAAACTTAATTTGATGAATTGTTACCACCACCCGCGCAATCAATTATTGTTCTATTGTATTGCTTATATGTTTATATGTGGCGAAAGCTGCAAACAATTAATGTTAGTGACTGCATAGAAATTGTATAGCCGACATTTCCAGTCAAATTCAATGTATGCGAGACTGCTAGACGTGATAGCCGCCTATCTAAATTTGTTTCCATATATATTCAATGCGGTTTGATCCTCGATAGTCAGTTTGCCGTCGTACTCTGATGATGATCAAGGAAGGTAGAAACGCGTCAGTGCGTTGCGGCTGGCGGTAGTTTTGTTATGTTGTTCGACGTCTGGTTAAAAAACAATGGGATTGGTGTTTACTTCAAGCTCGCAAACTTGATTTAAAGAATTGTTACCACCACCCGCGCAATTAAATTATTGTCCCACTGTATTGTTTATATGTTTATATGGCGGTAGTTTTCAAACAATTATTAATGTTCGTGACTGCAAAGAAATTGTTATGCCGACATTTTCAGTCAAGAAAAATGTATGCTAGACTTCTAGAGGTGAGAGCCACATATCTAAATTTGATTTCCATATATATTCAATGCGGTTTGATCCGCGATAGTCAGTTTGCCATCGTACTCTGATGATGATCAAGGAAGGTCGAAACGCGTCAGTGCGTTGCGGTTGGCGGTAGTTTTGTTATGTTGTTCGACGATTGGTTAAATACAATGGGTTTGGTGTTTACTTCAAGTACGCAAACTTGATTTAAAGCATTGTTACCACCACCCGCGCAATCAATTATTGTTTAATTGTATTGTTTATATATGTATATGTGGCGAAAGCTGCAAAATAGTTAATGTTCGTGACTGCATAGAAATTGTATAGCCGACATTTCCAGTCAAGTTCAATGTATGCAAGACTGCTAGAGGTGAGAGCCGCCTATCTAAATTTGATTTCCATATATATTCAATGCGGTTTGATCCTCGATAGTCAGTTTGCCGTCGTACTCTGATGATGATCAGGGAAGGTCGAAACGCGTCAGTGCGTTGCGGCTGGCGGTAATTTTGTTATGTTGTTCGACGACTGGTTAAATACAATGGGATTGGTGTTTACTTCAAGCCTGTTCAATCTTATTGTTAATGGAACAGCACAGCCGAACTACTTGTAGTTAAACAAATTAGCGCGTATCCATATTTCACGTGCAACGTTATGGAAAAACGACCGATTGATTTACGCCTATCAAAATGAAACCTGAATATAAGTTACAGGAAATCGGAAATAATTTTCTGCGCCCTAGTAATCTCACTTTCACTGTACTGGAATTGACAACCAGCTGCATGATTATTATGCAGTCAGGAATATAATTTTATTTTAGCCTTCACGAAATGCATATAAGCTATCAAATTCATAAACAATCAATTTCGATGGTAGTGATAATTAGAATTAAAGTCAAGCTTGCGTGAGACTCAATTTATGGGTGGCTTAAACTACAGTACTCATGAACATAACAAAACGACGGCAAACCAAGTGAAAAGACTCCATCGAAATAAAAATATAATTAAGTGAAAGCGGCGTCGAGCTCCTGTATTCTCAAAAAAATAATAACTAGTTGGAATTTCAGCTGTACCATTTTCAATTTGACAAGTGAAATTTTTTCATATTTCGCTCCATTCGTGCAATGTTTTCAATTGTGCAAACATTTATTTTGTTGTTTAAAAAATATAAACAATCAAATTATTGACAATTATTGAAAGCACACATGGCCCGAATGGCGTACACCTGAACAAGGCACAAACACACACACACACGATTTAAATACACACACATACCTGCGCCAAAGCGAGCAACAAGAATTTCGTGAAATGCAACTGATGAAGGCCTATGGTAAGCATGGCCGAAATATATTGATGAAAGAAAATTACTGGAACAATGAAAGCTGCGTTAGTCAAAACGCAGATCAGGTAATTACAATTATTCCAGGTGCGCATCAATGCAACTCCTTCAAGAATTTGGAATAGCGAATATACCACACATATTCTAAGCAGGTAGTTGATTGATCATTTAAACTACGAAAGTCTCTAATCAAAAGACAATCAATTCCTCAGACCATGGCTAAGTCGGCATTGAAATTCTTGTCAGTATTTGTCAGAGACGCAAAAAGGCAACTCGAAGACTAAGTTGCCGTTTATGCTGATGGTTATAACTAACTCTTAAACAAAGTATGTAATCAGTGATAGTTTGTGCAAAAAAGAGCCATGTTAAATATTATTTGTGGCCGCCTAATAGAATATATATATATATATATATATATATATATATATATATATATATATGCAATTTTGTATTAGGTGTTGCGAACCTAGTAACAAATTAATTCATTTTTGACCCTAAGGATAAACCATAGGCAGCATGAACGGAAAGTATAATCTCGTGCACATTCGTTTCGTGCTTACTGGCGACTGATCAGTAGGAGTCGCTACAGCACACATTACCCACAAGATATTTTGTTTACGAATGTGGAAAAATGGGACAGGAAAAGCAACGTGCAGTGAATGTCTGAGATTGTGTAATTTGTATCGGCATTTATTGGAAAAACCTGTTCTAAAGAAATAGTGTACTTGTTTGACAGTCGTTTAAAAAAATTGTTTTTCGTGGTGCCAGCCTCCTATTCTGCAATGCCGCGTTTTGCGAACGCGGGCTGTAGCGTTGCTCCAACAGTTTCACAAAGTTCTGATTGATTCCAATTTCCTGTCGATATCTGTTTTGACTTCGATCGGACAAGGGTGTGTATTCGTTCCTCTCTTCCGAAGGCTTTGACTTCGTTCATGCTAACCATTTGAAATGCAGTTCTATCCAATATTTGTTTACTAGCTAGGTTTCGGAACGCGTTTTCGCGTTCTATCATCAGACCAATAGTCACATATATACCCAGCACAATTTGCTTAAATCTACTATTGTGATTATTGTGCTGTGTATATATGTGACTATTGGCCTGATGATGGAGCAGGAAATCGCATTCCGGCTCCTAATGATGAGTGGCCTGTAAGCAAGAGTTAAGAGTAGATGGCTTTTGTGGATTAAAATGTGTTCAGAAGATGTTGGCCATCTCATTTTTTGTCGAATTTAGCGTATCCACTATATCATCGGCTTAGTAAAGTTTACAAGTATGGCACATACTAAACATAATGAGTTGGCTTTGCACTCGCATTACCGAGGAATTTATATTATGGTGACTTCATTACTGCTTGAATTCACGTACGTTTGGGAGATAGTACTGTCAAAATGTCTAACATTTTATGAACAATTTCGACGCCTATTTATGAGTCATCAATAAGACAAAACGCATCTGTATAGGAGATGATACCTTATATAGATTCTGATTTTGGTATAATGTTCCGGTTCAAACAAAACTAATTCGACACTTGACGCACAATACCCCGTACGAAAAATTTTTAGGCAGCCAATAGCTTTACCGTTGAAAAATTGAGATAAAAACCAAAGGATCATTCCAGAATTGCAACAATTTGGCTTCAAAAATGGAAATTCTAAAAATGGCTTTGCGAGGAAATGAAAAATGTAGTTCAGTATTATCGAAGCTCAATTTATGTATATATATATATATATATATATATATATATATATATATATATATATATATAATGTTTAAAGGTGTTATTTCGCTAGTTTATTCATCCAATTTTAACGTATTTAAGTCTCAGAGATGTATTACTGTATTAGGTATGTAAAACAAGTCTTCCTAAAATAATGTTTAAAAAAAATTTATTTAATCAGTTTCTTTTATTCAAGGAGAACAATGTGCTTCTCTCAAATGCGTTTCTCTATTTGTTAAACCTCTTTTGTCTGAATGTTTGTGCACCAATTAAACATGTGTAAAATATGTTCCAGATTTTTGGTGTTCACAAAAACACATTTACCCCTGTAAATATTCGTGTTTAAAGTGTTTATTAAAAATTTCAACTCAGGTATAGTATATGTGAGACTAATAGATGTGATAGCCGCAAATTTTATTTCTATCTCAAATATATTTTAAGGTTTAATCCACATTAGTGAGATTTCCGTTATGCTCTGACAATGACCATAGAAATTTTAAACGCACCAGTACACGTGACTGATAGCAGATTTGGGATGGTGTACGACTGGTTTGATATAATGGTATCTATCTCAAACTCATACACTTTATTTGAAGAAGTATTAATTATGTTTAAACGGTTTCACTTATACTAGTTTGTAGATCACGTAAGTATAACTGACAGTTCCTTAGTTAAACAAGCATCATTTGCGTGTATGCGCGTCTTTATGGCAGTGAAACATTCGGTTACATATAATAAACTGTACGGTAAGCTAATCTAAGTGACCTCATACTAATTACTGAAGTTTCTATAGATAATCATTAAATATTAATACCTGTGTGTTTGTGTGTTCAACACTGTGAAGCTTTCATCTGAATCAAGTTAAATGCACATGTATATTCATTGAAGTTAAACTCAGTGATCGTATGAAATTTATACTTTGCATGCGTTCCACTTATTTCTTAAGTTTCACTATGTGGCATAACATAATTATGGATAATCCCATTAATTAGGGAGAGACAAGTTGCATTGATTTACCAGTTTTAATTACACTCATGGTAAATCGTTAAAAATTAAAGACAAAATAAATTAATAAGACACGGGATTAAAATATTTAAAGGTGCGATAATAGATTTTGGTCAGTGACTGCTAAAATTGAATTCAAATTATGTTCAATTTCTATTTAGTTGCATAGCCGTCAAAACAAGGTCCTGTTGTCTCCAGCAATGACTATTCTCTCAGAAATTATATATGCAATCCTAATAGAAACTTGGTAAAAAAGTAGAACAAATAAAGCTGTGACGATAATTCTTTTGGTGAACATATATATATATATATATATATATATATATATATATATATATAATTATATTAAAAATATAGCCTCGCACTCATCTCATGGGGTATCATACTCACCGGGGCATCACATAGATAAATATTATCTTCATTAGATAGTCGGGTGAGACTTCCAAACATGTGCAATGCTGCTGTTCCGCCTATTGAATTGTTGCGTCTGTTATTAGCGTTATACACGCTGACATTGACATTTTCACTTTTTCCGTTTTGCTGTGTATTTGCCGGAAATGTTTCATGGTGTTCTCCACTCTCAATTGTGGTGGAGTTAAAGAGCGACGAAGTTCCGCCAGCCAATAGAGGCAGTCTTTGTGACGTCGAAGTCAGACAAAATGACTGATTACCGCTGCTTATCCGATTGCTGTTTGTCTTTCTTGTACGGTTGCCATTTGTTTCAGAATTGCTCAGGTTGTTGCTGGCTTGAAAACTTTGCTGAGCTGTTGTAGCTTCACGCGTGACTGATGTCAGTGCGGAGGTACCGGGCTGTACCGATATCGATATTCCCGTCGAAGAAGACACTGATGGTTCTTCGAGTTTTTTTGGAGTAAAACCGCCCTGTTCGTCAATTTTAAATGGTCTATTGACTAACGTCCACGTCTCAGTAGTCTGGACAGGTAATGGATTACTGGACGTAAAACTGGTAGCACTGTTCCTCCTGGACGTAGAGACGTAGCTGCTGAATGGTTCGGCGTCGTATGCTTCAATATTACAGTAGTTGAAGTTCGCCTTGTGACTCATCGATTTATCGCCATCAAAAGCTTCGGAATTCAGTTTAGCTGCCGTGGATGCACATGCATCTGTTTGATGCAGTTGTACGATGGTGGAAGTCGGCATATCTTCGGCACTGCCTATTGGTGTATATTTTCTATATTTATCTTGAAGCCTTGAAGTTGATAATGACCTTGGGCCAGACAAAAAATTTGAACTGTCTTGCTCTTGTTTAATTGACGAATGATAACTTTTACTGTATGGCGAACATTCTGAAGTAGATTGCTTTACGTACGTTTGACTATTAGCAGCAGACGAGTATGAAGAAACCTTTTAGTTGTATTTTTAAATGTTTATAGAAAGAAAAAAGACTATTAATCGTCAGAAGACGGATTTGTGAAATTTTTCAACTTTCACAAATTGAATTGGCTAACTGATTGACTCATAATCGATCGTCGTTTGAGTACCATGAACTCAGATGAGTGTTTTCGGAACGGTAAAGACGTTCTACTTAGACGAACACTTAAACTTAGAAAATCAAAATGGCTTAATTTACTGAAATTATATACAATATTTACAAAATTAGTTATAGGACGCAACACCAAAAATATGGAGAATTCAATAAAATTGGAATACGGAACCAGTATAAGTTAATCAATGTTTAAAAAATGAAAAATTGCGAAACCTGCTTTTCAAAATTACCTGATCTGCGTTATAACTAACGCAGGCTGAGTTTAAAAAATAAACTCATGCTGCTTCATTAGTTTGTTTTATAAAAATTATGATGTACAGTTGAGCGACAAAGAATGCCGCCATCGGCATGCAAAATGTCTCTAACGATCAAAATAATTGTATCACAGCCTTTATTAGTCACAATAAAGATCAGGTAAACATTGACTAATTCTTTATATATATATATATATATATATATATATATATATATATATATATATATATATATATATATATATATCAAATGGATTTGGTGTTTATATCAAACCATGTAGGATGAAAAATTGGATTTGATTTCAATTAAACATAGTAACAAATTGGTAATCAAAAATTGAACACATTGGCATAAAACAAAGGAAGTAACGTTCTACTGGATAAATCATAGATAAATATATTTCTGAGTATCGCAGTGAAACGATGTTTTAATTTCATTTTTGTGACTTATTGTTTGTAAAGAAAGATTTCAAATCCACAGTTATAAATTTCAGCTGAAAGACATTAAAATAGTTCAAAAATTAAAATCCATTTTTTGCTTCTTTGGAGACGCAAAATATTTGCGAGAGGAAACATCCGATTAAACTATTTATTATAAGACAGATTAAAAATTGATCAAGGCAAATTTGAACTCACTGGGTATAACCTACTTTTAGCCAATTCTATTGCAAAAACTTTCTTTTTATAATTGCTATGCTTGTTATGATGCAGCCGAATATTTAAAATGTGTAGTCATTGGGGACCATGTCACTGACATCCTGGTATCTGCAAATATTATGCAACTCGCCTGGTAGAAAAAGTTTTCAAGTAGTTTATGCCTGCTTTCGGAAGATTTCCAGATGACCCGTCTTTTAGTCATATCTTAACAGATTGCAGTTGACCATGGTGTTCCGATAAGATTTAAAATTTTTTTAGTTAACTGCATCAACGACAATCAATTCAGCACTTGTAGATATAATTCGCAAATCGTGAAATTCAGAACTGTAGCGTATGGCTAGGTTGGTGGCACTTAAACTATACAAAAAACTAAAGTAAATCAACAAATTAAAGTAGCTAGATGCAACTGTGAAGTAAGATTCGTATTATAAAGCTAATTATACGCACGCCAATTGTTTCACGCTTGAATCATGTGCCTATTATTTTATTTGAGCTTAAAACTATCCTTCCAACAGTGAAGTCAATATGAATATTAGATTATGAGATTTGGCATACTTCCATCTTTTGCTGAAGACATTTAACGTCTTGCTTAGGCGTCCTGTTGTCCGTGAAGTGCTCTGTTTGGTCAGACTTCTCGGCGAAGGAATCCGCCAACTTACTCCATGACATTTGAGTAGCATGAATATCACTGTTTGAACTGCGAATTGGCAGATCTGCCTGCTTGACTAACAGAGATAACTGTGCATCCGTGAGATTCTGGTAATCCTGAAAGTTTTGACCAGTGCTAATCCAGCCATCGTCTTCATAGCGGCAGGAGTTCATCGTCAGGGGAGATGAAATTTCATATTCTGCTGCGCTGGCATTATGGCTATTAGCATCCGAACTTAATGCGGTTAGTTTACTATGAATCATGCTTTTATCAGTTGTCCTAGGGCAACCGCCTATCTGATTTGACTGTTGAGTTTGTGTTGGCATTGAACCGTTATTTTTCATAGATGCTGCAGTAGTCTTTTGACCACTTTGGAGTGGCGCCGTATATCTTTTAGTTGCTATTGGTGTAGTGCAGTTTGAAAGTGTAGACCGATACTGTGGTGGCCAGTTACATCCGGTGAAGACAGGATCAGGTAAACATTCATTCACTCCTTCTGCAATTACATAAGACATCACATAACGTAATAAAAAATAATAGCAACAATAAAATTATAACGTTTTATTTCAATAAAAAAACTTTTCGGAAAGAGATTACAATATATATATATATATATATATATATATATATATATATAGAGAGAGAGAGAGTGAGAGGAAACAGAGAGGGATGGGGGGTCATTTGGCCTCGACCATAAGAGAGCCTCTGGGACGCCAGGCTCGGATTACCCATATATACGAAATGATCATCTAACTTAGAACAACTAGATTTCTTAGCCCTTTCCCTAAAACCAAATTTCTCAAGTCCTTCGATTAATTGCTCGATATATTCGCATTTATTGCTGTTATCTTTTATGTTAAAATAAAGTGTATAACAATATATTTATTATAACAATGTATGTGTACCCATTGTCTCACTAAATGCTCCAGGGTAATTTTCATAAGTGGAAACATGGAAATCAGAATATCCACGTTTATTAACTGACGCGAATTTGCGATCCTTCCCGTAATATCAAAAAGAATAATAATTTGTCGTGAACTTCGATACTATATTGTTACATATCGCTTCGCCAAATATATTTCAAGAAACTAAAGGTATCAAGCCGGGAACATGCAGTATGCGTTCCACTCAACTTATAATATCAAGAAGATTGATTAACAAATTCAAGACAAGACAAAATCTTCGACAATATGTAAGAAGAAAAATTCCAAAAAATTGACAATATATATTATAAACAAATCATTGTTTTATGAAACCAACGGTAACATCAAAATTCCAAAAAAATGATTTGTTTTATAAGAGGAGTTAATAAATCGTCAACAAGGTAATTGACATTCACAATACATATATATATATAGATAAAAGCATATTTATTTGGGAATATTTTTAATAGAACAAACAAAAATATTTTGATCAAGTTCATCAACACTAAAAATTCAACAAATTTAGTTTGACTGAACATTAAGCAACGGAATATGTGCCTTAATACAAGGCAAGTCTACTGGCATGTCGAAAATAGAAGAAATAAAATTATGGCGAATTACGATCACCTTTTAAATAGGCCCGTTCGTGGAATATTGTGGCCAGTACATGATAAGTTCCCAATAGGGCCGAAATCGGTCTACTGCATGATTTGCCTTGTCTCTACTAGGTAATTCGTAGTTTATATTGACAAATGTATGTTATTAATTGATCAGGTGATTATTTTAAGATCGCAACCTTAATTTAAATAAATAATATGGAATAATTCACCTAATGAAAACCCTAGACCTCTCTCGTATACATATACACACACATGAAAATTATAACAGAATTTCAACAAACATGTATTCAATCATATAGGAAACCATGTAAACTCAATGCGTTATTTAATATAAACGGAAATATTATATTTGTGTCGAATAAGATTAATTTTATTTCGTCCATTCAAAGCGTCCGTTTTGTCAAATTAATGACAAATGGATTACTATACTATATATATATATATATATATATATATATATATATATATATATATATATCATAGTTATATAAAATAATCCCAGTTGACAAGCGTCAAGAAACATTATATATGATTATTTATTTAAACTAAGAGCGCAAAATGATATTAGCAATATTCCCATTATATATTCATTTTTATTGTAAACTAAGGATCGCAAAATGTGGGAAAGGATATTCATACAATGAAACTGTTTAGTCCTGATTAGGAAATCTCCAAGTCCTATCTATAATTTTCCACGAGCAAGGCAGGAATGGGGGCACGTCTGCTACGGATTCTTTGAAACTAAATACTGATACAATCTTTTTCACACTAAATAATGTTTCTTCGTTAGGCTTTCCTGCAGTTGTAAACTAAATTACATCTCCTTCGACCTAAGCATCTAATTAGCCACTCATAATCTGTAATTTTAATATATATATATATATATATATATATATATATATATATATATATATATATATATATATATATATATTAAAGCAAGAATAGAATTTACATTGTCATTTTATTTTAAACAAGCAAAAAATAGTATATGCACCTTTTTTATTTGCCGGTTTCGTCCATAATGGACATTCAGTATATCTATACATAATACTGTATGATGATAAATTAGAGTTGAGACTTATTGATGTGTGGTCTTTGTGTTTGGATAAATTGGGAATATTT
>JAQBSW010005249.1:0-59448 GCA_029291075.1 Eudiplozoon nipponicum
TATAAACATAAATCATCTTACTATGTTCATATTGTCATGTATTTTTAATCGTTTGACTATTCTCACTGTGAATGATGTTTAAGACTTATTTTTGCATAAAAATCTATTTTTACAGCTGACTAACATATATACAATTTGAACTAACTGTGAATTACATTACTATTTGCAACTTTATATCTAATATACGTATGACCAGATGTTTTGCCTTCTCACATCAATCATCCGAAAAAGATCAGAGACTGATTAGGCGCATGGGTAATAATAATAACCACCATTGATATGTAGTAGGGGTAAAAGTCGCGAACTAGAAAGCAATAGCAAAAAGTACCCCTACAATATCATCATGTTAGTCAAGAAAACATAAAATCAATTACTAGTCATGGTTCTCATTTTTTTCATAATGTTAAACTCGAAATATACCTTAATTTTTCCTATTTTTGATGATGAATCTATTATTCTTTACAGCCGAACTTTCTGATATTGATATATTGTACAGTACAACTAGTGAGATTTACTTATCTATATGAGACTAATTGCACATTTTTATGTGATGTGATATCTTTTTTTATATTGTACATTTTCCAATTTTATTATTTGATGGAACATGTGTGGTTTCAATCCAAAAAAAGATATTCTATTCTATTCTAATCTATTCTTCGGCATATGCCGAGCAAATCAGATGGTGTAGCAGTGTCTAGACATACTCCTGTTGAGGAATTTAATTCCTCCGCCAAAATAAAAGTGACATTAACTGATAAATTTAAACCGTCTTGGTTGAATGAAACGAATTTTATTTAAAAATAATTTATATATTTGTTTTCCAGAACTTTCTTTGCTTATATACTTGACTTTGAATTGTGCGCCATTTTCAGTATTTGAGCATTGCTGTCCTCGATTGGTTGTAACTTACACGGTCTGCCGCAATTGTTTCATTTTTCTTCCACAGGGATCAAGTTTGGAGCCAATTTTATTTAAAATTGTATTTGCATATTTGGAAACTAAGATCCCTAACGGTCGAGTTTGCAAATTCGATGATGATTTAAAAATAATCTTTACAATTGATCCAAAAATGTCGAATTCTCCAAAAATAATGTGACACTACATTTGTATGATTTAAGTAGATACTTGTTAACACTAGGGCTGAGAATAAACAGTAAAAAGACGAGAGCTTTAAAAATAGGTAACAGAGCTGATTTCAATTATGTTTATTTTCATGATGCTGAGATTAACGATGTTTTTGAGATTAAACTTATGCAAGAAATTAAGGATTTAGGCATAACTATTCATTGTACGGCTTCTGCTGAGAGATATATTGAAAGGATAGTAGACAGTGCCAAGAACAGATGGGCATTAATAAATAGAAATATTATATCGCATGAAATAAAATTTAAAATGTTTATAATATGGATTAGACCGATACTATAATATGCTGCCGCTACTTGGAATTCCTTAACAAAGGGTTTGTCTAATAAGATAGAAGCTGTACAAAGAAAAGTTGTGGAACAAATTAGTCCTATCTCCTGCACTATATACGCCACTAGATTACAGTTTGTATCACTGCACCCTTTATAGTTTCGGAGAATGTGCTATTGCATAAAGGTTTTCCATTTGAACCAGTGGTCTGGTGCCTATATGAATCCCATAAGAAAGAGTCATGAAATTGGAACTAGATCTGGTCATTTTGCAATATCTCCACCATTGGTGGGGAATGTTGCGAGTAAACTATTCTCTTTTTCAAAAATTTACAAAATTTACAATCAATTGCGAAAGAGGCTTAGAGAAATGCCTCCAACTAAAATGTCTTTTAAATTTTTATCTACCGAACTAGAAAAGTGTTTAATCCTGCTGATATTTTTAATTTTGATTATGATAATACTTTCTCATGGTTAAATAAAAGACAGGATTAATTGTTTTTCAGCAGCATAGTTTCTCGAGATTCTATCTTCAAATTTTGTATTATTAAAACTGAAATTTTATGCATTATATCATCTTGTTAATCAACAATGCATACAATCAATTATTAGTCATGGTTCCCTTTTTTTCTTACAAAATGTTATACTCGAATTATAACTTAAATTTTCCTAATTTTGATGAAGAATCTATCACTGTTTACAGCTGAACTTTCTGATGCTGATAAATTGTACAGTACAACTAATTGCACATATATATGTGATGTGATATCTTTTTTATATTGTACATTTTCTAATTTTATTATTTGATGGAACATGTGTGGTTTGAATCCAAATAAAGTTATTCTATTCTATTCTATTCTATTCTTCATTTAAAGTTTGATCGATTTCTACAGTGTACACCTGCTAAAACTGTCTTCTATTTTTATTGATGCACTCATTTGGGGACGTTCTGGAACAGGTAATTTAATAATTCTGTTTTTCGCGCCTATTTCTTTCCAGATTATTTGTTCGGGTGTTTTGTATCGTGAAAGGTTTCACATTCCGATTGCCTAACATTAAGTGTCAATTTAATAATTAAATTCGATCGATATGGAAGCTAATCTTAAATTTGAGGACACTAGCAAGTTAGTGCATGACATGGCAAGTATGAATTTAGCAGATGTGAATAAAATACAAGCTTATCAGATTCTAATGCAAATTATAGGACTGAATACGATCTGGCATCTATGGGGTTCTCAGACACGAATAGGTTAGGAGCCTCTACATTATTAGACGCTTGAGTCCTGCTCTGGTTGACTGGCTGGTGTTCCTTTTCTTGCGGCTTTGAAATCAGCGTCGAGAGATTATGTTAAGGCTAAGAATTATCTTGTTTGAAATCTGCGTCAAAACCGTGGTGACTGGCACACGTAGAGACACAATATATAGGTGTAGCACCGTCTCACTAGTTGTGCAGCGACAAGATTGGCGTGACAAGGTGACTCTGTTTGTGAAGCATGTCCAGAAGTCAGTGTATGTGAACAGTCAGTATGACATGAGACCACTCGTACAGGTAGCGCACATCAGAAATCAAACGTGACTACTGACAAGCATGGCAAATATACCGTGCTTATATAGCGTGAAAACGAAAGCTCGCACGTCATTGGTTAATGACAAATTCCGCTGGTGTTAATTGGTGCCGCCTAAATTACATTTGAATTTCCTCTACACAATATGTCGGCGAATTGTTCTTGAGCCGTTACAGCTGTAACAGTTAACGCCTTGTGTAGCATATCTCAACTTCATCAGTTGAACAGTGACCACTCTACGAATGTAATGACCACAACCTCGAGCACACACTAGCTCCTTTGGTCGTATTCAAACACATTGACAGCAATTCAACCTGCCTAGGTTACAACTTAAATCTGGAAACTTCAGTAGCAATCTACCTTGAAATCCTCACGCTGCGGCTCTTGAAACCTCACACAGCTCTATTTGCCTCACGCGGTATGACTGGCAACTACAGCTAAAAATTTGTGAAGCAATTCCTATTGGTTATTTGGCATAATATCATTGTTGAAGCAACCAACAAGCATGTTTCAGCTCAGCATTTATGGTATATATTTTTATAGATATGGGCAGAATAATAACCAGTTCCTTAACTGGGTTTTAACTATATCCTACAATTCTTATCAAGCCTCGCCGAGAGGAATGTTTTTATTTTTTCAGAGAGGAAAGTGATGTAACGGTTCAAGAACCATTGGCCGACTTATTGCGTAAATAAAATTCAAATTTAATTTTACGCGGCACCAATTAATAGAAGAGAAATTTTTGGTTAACTAATAGCCTGCGGGCTTTCTTTTTCACGCTATATAAGCACGGTGCATTTATCATGCTATTTAGTAGTCACGTTTGATTTCTGCTGCGCACTACGTGTATGAGGTGTCTCTTGTCATACTGAATTTACATTTACGCTGAATTCTGGATTTGTTTCATAAGCAGATTCACCTAGTCACGTCAATCCTGTCGCTACGAAACTAGTGAGACGAAAAAACATCTATTTATTGGACCTCTACGTGTGCCAGTCACTGCGTGCTTTTGCAGGTCTTCAACGAGACAATTCTAAGCCTTTACACAGTCTCTCGCCGCTGATTTCAATGCCACAACAGAAGGAACACCAGCCAGTCAACCAGAGTCGGTCTCAAGTGTCTAGGAGTACTTCTATACATTGTTACACTATCCAACTTTCTCGGCAATGCAGGAGAACGCAATTCCGGTCTTAATAAGGACCACCAACAATACTAATTCTCACCCGTCTTGGCACCTCAGTGTATTGAAGCGTCGCATAGCATTTACTAAAAGCTGTGTAGCAGCTCAGATTAATTCGCCGACATATTGTCTAAATGAAATTCAAATTTCATTACGCGGTACCAAGTATTACATGCGAAATATGCCATTAACGAATTGCGTGCGACCTTGCGCCTACTGAAGTATATAAACACTGTGCATTTGCCATGTAACACACAAACACTCAAAGCTTCTGCTCTGCGTACAATATGCGATTGCTCTTGCTCTCTTTACTAAAGGCTCAGATTAGTTCACCGACATATTACGTAAATGAAATTCAAATTTTATTACGCGGTACCAATTATAACAAGTGAAATATTCCGTTAAACAATTGCGTGCGACCTTGTTTCTGCATAAGTATATAAGCGCGGTGATTTTACCATGCATGATCACACATTTGACTTTTCCGCTCTACTCGCTATGTGTGATTACTCTCGATTTCTCTACTTGGCTGTTTACCTACGATAACATCTGGACTTGCGTTTATCACGTTTTGTCATGGCGTCAGCGCGGTGTTCAGTCACGTCAATCTTCTTGTAGCTGCACAACTAGTCATATGTAATAAATTATCTAACAATCGGACTACTACGTGGGAAAGGCACCACAGTGCTGCCGCATTGCTTTAACAAGACACTTCTGAGCCTTCATACGGCGTTAACCTGCAACCGGTGCGTTTATAAATTGGCGACCTTGCCAGGATTCTGAAAACAGTACTATTTTTAGACAGGGTATGCACATTAAAATCGACGGAAGCCCCCCGAACCATCCTGTAATTTTGGGTGTTTTCTGTCGTTAAATCATTTAAAACTATTCTCCACTCGGTACAATTTGTGCCTAATTGTGGAAGCAGATTTGATTCTGATTTGTGGAAGCAGATTTTGTCAGTTTTCTGTGGTTATATCGCTCAAAACTGTTACCTCAACTTTTTGCGTTCGTGTCAAACTGTGGAAGAAGATTTTGATAGGTACTTAGTTATTTTTGTTTTTTATTTATAGAGTACCTATGTTTTAAATTTTCACGTCGCTTTATGCATTTTATTTAGCTTATCCATGATATACGAATTAATGCTTTCAAGTTCATGTAGGATTATTAGTATTTCAGGTCCAATTTTAGATGTTGATATCCCTATATGCTATGGAGACTGTGAATTATTGTTTATACGCGTAGATTCTGCTTTCTCCCCGTTTCCAGATTATGACAGCCATGAAAATACTTCAAAGGTTTTCGCAAAACGTCCTTCAGAATTCTTAAATGTTGAGTTTCGTTGCTCAGTGCTGTCCTACTTGTTGTGGATTTGACCGCATTTTTCTTGTGTGTGACAATTGATAGTACTCATAGGTGGGTAAAATCTTGAATCCTGTCCATTATCAGGTGCTCTGATTATTGGCCTTGTTTGATGGGTTCTCATTTGTCCCTTCTTTTTTTAAGCCTTTTATCAGTTGTTTATCGGAATATGACGTTGAAGCAAGATTTTCTATTCTTTTTGTTCCTATATTTCGAGACCTAATTTCTAGTCTCATCTTCAAGGTGGACACACTACGCACAGGGAATAACAGCTTGTGGCAAATATAGTATCCTCATTCAAGACAGATCTATTTATATTTAATTTAATTCCTAAAGTAATTTTTATTGTCTGCCTTAATATCCGTTCCTCATGCCTAATCTCTAATAGTCAAATGTATACGCAAACTTATCCATGTCACCCCTCCGCACAAAACAACCTATATACGCATATGTGTACTCCACTAAAGAGACATTTCTAAAATAATTTTAAGCAAACATTATGGATTAACATACACGCCTATACATGATGTCTCTATTTTATATGGTTGGTCTAGACGCGAAGAAGGATCAACAAAATTTTGATTTTAATATTGCAGTAATCCTCGAATACTCCAATTTACCAAATCCCATCCAGTTTGCAATAGATTATAGAGAGAGATTTATAAAATTGTTGAACGAATATAGCATTATTCTATCGTTTGGACAAGACCGACTAATGAGCCTAAACTAACGAATCGTATCTCAACCAAAAAAAATTATTATACTCATTTCCTGTATAAATGAATTTTTACATTTAAATTTCTGTGTACAAACAATATCCATATCTATGCATATATCTAATTATAAATATAATATGTTAGCAATATTTATTATTTTCTTAGAATTTTTATTATTTATTTTATTTATATTTATAAATACTCACATTTTATAAAATATCCATTTATATATATGTCCACACGTTATATCTTATGCATATATAGATAAGCATATGAGCAACCATGTGGCTTCTACCCACATATTTTATAAATATCTATATATCCATTATATAGACGTTTATACACTATATATATTATGAACATCATACAAGCAAATCTCTGAGTCCCTCAACGGTTAAATTAGATCAATCAAAACGCATTTGTTAATCTTTAAATATATATTTTTATGTCTATATATAGGCCTTTATATATAAGTATAAATCTATCTATAAACAATAAAATGGACAAGTAATTTTTCTACAGATGTCAAATTCATGACGTTTATTACTGATTTTATTTTTTTGATTCCCCAATCAACCTAGTGAATCTATTTCGCATACATAGTGCAAACTGTTTACAGCCCTCCCTGTTTATCCCAGGACCTGTCTCCACAGGGTGCCTGGCTAGATTTGATCTATGACAATGTCTATATTTGTATGCAGTTTTATGTTTTCCTCTACGTACCTTTAATGGACCCATGGTTTCACTTTTATAGCTGAGTTTGCAAACTTTACAATGTATCTCATAAACACCTGACGTGTTGAGTGGTTCCAATTTTTCTTTCTGATTCGGTAGCTTATTGCCCATTGTAACTGATTGTGTTAAAACAGTTCTTATGTTGTATTGCGTTGTAAATGTCCTAATTTTTCTACTTAATCGAGAATCTGGGAGAACCAGAGTTCTGTGCTTATTTACATTTTGGTTTTTTAAATTCTTTACGTTTTCCTTGGTTTATTTTTCCACTAAATCGCATAAGCATCTCGTTGATGATTTTCTCAGTTAATTTTTTCGGATAAAAATTTGTTCTGAATATTTCATTCAATTTCATCAGTCCTTTGTCCCTATATTTTAAAACCACTATATAAAGACTTATTATCATGGATTTTAGAATGCATATTTTCATCCCTAATGGGTGATTAGAGCAGTAATTCTGGAGGATACCAGAATAAATATCTTTTCTATGAATATCTTTCTCTAATGTCTCACCAACTCGTTTTAATTTTACATCTAGAAATGATAATTCTTTTTTACTTTCTTTTTCCAATGTAAATTTTACCTCTCCCAGTTGATTAGCTAAATACAGAAAATTCTCCAACTCATTGTCACAATGATTTCAAATTGAAAAGATGCCATCTAAGAATCTTAAATATAAGTTTCTAAATAATGCATGTAAATATAAGCGACTTGGACCAATAATGATTGTCCCATAGGAACACCTTTAACTTGTAGGTAGAATTCATTTTTAAATATAAAGTATGAAGAGGTCATACAAATTTTGAACATTTCCATAATACTCCTTAGCATCATTTTAATATCTTCAAGTATTTCTAATGCAACCTGCACCGGAATGTTAGCATACATAGATACCACATCCAGACTTGCCAGTTTATCATTATCTGATAATTTATATTTACCAATAATGGCAGTGAAGTGATGAGTGTTCTTTAATGTATAATCTAGAAAATGGGTGTATTTACCTATTCTATTGTATAGAAATTTGGACATTTTATAAGTTGCAGAATTCTGAGCATTCAAAATTAACCAAAGTGAATTATCTTGCTTTTGAATCTTTATTATATTACGTTATTAAATAACAAATTCTATATCAATCATTTCAATTCATAATTCGGCTTACATTTAACCTCTCTATGTTCTAACACAAATTTGGCACTATCCAATTCAATTATAGTTTTATTTTTTTCTGGGAGAAATTGCGTGAATCTAACTGTTTCGGTAAAAATTTCATTTTTAAGTATGTATTCTATAGAAATGGCCGTGTTTAGCCCAAGGTTAAGTTGTACTACCTGGCTCCGCCTTACAACCGAACGATGTTCAATTATGACAAATATAGTGCTCTTTAAGGTCAAATAGTCTAACTCTGTTTTTACACAATATTTCTCTTAATTGTGATTTTAGAAACAATCTCTGTTATTTTCAAGCTGATTTAATTGAAATTTTTTGTAATGCAAATTTAATTGTAATTAATAAGGTTTTGTTTAATAAAAAAGACACCTGTGTAAACGCCCCGGCTTCAAGTAAATGCCGTACGACGTTACAAACTCGGTTAAGGTGCTCTGAATGGAGATTAGTTACTGATAGGGGGGCCCTTAAGAGGGCCTGGTAATGCGTTCTCCTGAAGTCTTCAGAGTGTGAAGATGTCCTAGAGCCTTGGGTGGACTCTAGTTGAGTTGTCGCTCCCGTGGTTGAGCTGTAATCACGATGTGGATAACGTCCTGCAGGTTCTGCACCTAATTGGCTCGTCCCTCTGGGTATACCGCAACAAGTTGAGTCACGGATGTAGTTAGTTGTTGGTGAAACAATCAAATCACCAGCGTAGGCATTGACAGCCGACAGAACGCACACGCGTAAAGCAGGTAGAATGCAAATGCCACAACTGGCTTGCATGGTAAATTGCCGTGCTTAAATAGCATGCCATGCCTACTTGCACACTATTGGTTAAACGGCAAGTTTCGCTTTTTTCTCATTGATGCAACGTAAATAAAATTGAATTTAATTTACGCAATATGTCGGCCATTAATTTGTGTCGTTACATTACTTTCCTCTCTGAAAAAAAAGGAAAAAAAATTTCCTCTCTGCGAGGCTAGATAAGAAATGCATGACCGAGTTCGAACCAATATGATGAACCATAAGTGCTGGGCTTAAATAGGCTTGTTGGTTGCTTCAACAATGATATGGTGCCAGGTAACCACTAGGAATTGCTACACAAATTGTTAGCTCTAGTGGTCGGTCATACCACGTGAGGAAAAATAGAGCAGTGTAAGTTTGGGGAGCCGCACCGTGAAGATTTCGAGGTAAATCGCCTCTGAATTTGCCAGGTTAAGTTAAAACCTAAGCAGGTTGGATCGTTGTCAATGTGTTTGTATACGACCAAAGGAGCTAGAGTGCTCGATGTTGTGGTCATGACATTTGTAGAGTGGTCTTTGTGCAATTGATAAAGTTGAGATATTCATTGAAAGTGGCCTGTACCATGATATGAAGCTGATCACTACTTAGTGTTGCTACACGAAAGCGTTAGCTCTAAGTAGATGGTCATACCAAAATAGGCAGTGTAATGTCATGTGTGAGAAATACATTATAATGTAAAAATATGTACATTAAAATCAAAGGTAACTGCATAAAAATATGTACACGAACATTGCCTCAGAGATGGCATAATATCAAAGAACTGTTCAAAAATGCTACACAATTGTTAGCTAAGAACAGCTGGTTATGCCACGTGAGACAATTACTAAAAATTAACGTAAAGTTAAAAAAAAATTTTATAGTTAAATGTTAATGTTTAAAAAAAATTAATTACGCGTTATACAAAGCAGGTTGAGATTGTGGGCAGACGGAGCCTGAGACGTGTGTAGAAGGTTGAACGCTCTCAGGATCAGGCGGTTCGATAAACGGTTTCAACCTGTCTATGCTTACTGATGTCGGTGTAGCGCCTTGCATAATAATGAAGTATTTTGGATGTCTGAGTAAAATCGTGTAAGGACCGCGATACTTGTGTTGTAGTGGTGCAACAGCATTATTGTTGCGAACGAGTACTCTCTTGCAGTTGTGGAGTTGTGGGTGAACGAAGACTGGACGAGGCGTATGTCTCGGCTGCTGTTCAGACATGTTACTGAAATGAAGTCGAAGGAGGGTAGCTTCGTCTTGTGGGTCATCTTGTGCCTGTAGTAGACGTGAAAGCTGACTAGGCAGGCGTAGATCCATGCCATACAAGAGTTGTGACGCAGATGTTTTAATGGATTCACGAGTACGGGAACGCATGGCAAGCAGAACTAAAGGTAGTGCATCGACCCAGTTGCCATTAATGGACGAGGATGCTAAAGCTGCTTTGAGTTCACTATGCATTCTCTCTACCATGCCATTAGCTTGGGGATGGTAGGCAGTCGTCTTGCGTAAGATGCATCCCATGTACCGCAAGGTGGTTTTGAAACGATCAGATGAGAAGCAAGTGCCTCTGTCCGTGATGACCCCATTGGGAACACCATAATTGGATATCCATGCAGAGATAAAACCGTTAGTTACTTCGTCTGCAGAAATGGTGCCAAGAGGTAATGCCGCAGGCCACCGTGTAAATCTATCGATCATAGTTAGAAGGTAGCTGAAACCTTGAACCTTTGTCAGATGAACTATGTCGATGTGGATGATGGCTAGGCGAGAAGTAGATCGCAAATGTGGCAACTTAGAACGAGTGTGTCGTGTGATCTTGTTTTTCTGACAAATAGCACACTCTGAGACCCATCGTTTAATATTCTGCCTAAGTCTGTGACCACAGAAACGATCTGTAAGAAGTCGGACAGTCGCTTGGCTTCCTGGGTGAGAAATTGAGTGAATTGAATCGAAAACCTTTCTCTGAAGGCTGGTCGGCAGAACTGGCTTGTTGGGCTGCGTACCCGTGAAGTAAACAATTGGTAAGCCTTTCCACAGACGGCATATGAACTTGGTTGGGTGACGGGCTATTGATCTTTGAATGTGAATGTCACCGCGTTGTTCAGTTCGCAGGAGAGTTGGCGTTAGTGCAGGTTCACTGAGTACCACGGAGTTGACAGTGAATGGTGACGGTGAAGGTGGTTGTAGAGAGACGTCTGGCCTAGACAGGGCATCTGCAATGAAGTTCTGTTTGCCCTTGACGTGAAAGACGTCAAATTGCCATTCGCTTAGACGAGAAAGCTGATTTTCAACTCTGGCAGTGTACTTGGCGATAGATGAAGTTGCGCTTCGAAGTGCGCTAACTAGTGGTGCATGATCTGTGAAAACAACAAATCTGCTACTGTCAATGATGCTGATAAAATGGCACACTGCGTCGTGGATGGCGAGAAGTTCTCGGCCGAAAGTGTCGTACCTCGTTTCTACTGGTTGGAGAGTACGCGAGTAGAAACCGATAGGCTTCCGAACTCCGTCGATCTCTTGTTCCAAAGTGGCTCCAATAGCGAATTCAGAAGCATCTTTCGTGAGTAGAAATGGCTTTTCGAAATCTGGATGCGTTAGCATTGTGGCATTTGCTAACGAGTTGATGGCAAGTCGAAGTAATTCTTCGTCTTCGGATGACCAAGCAATGATGGAATTCTTGCTAAGTCCTTTTCGGTTCCGCAGGTGCCTGCGCAAAGGATAAAGTTGTTTTGAAAGGCCCGGAAGGAACTTGCGATAATAGTTTAGTACTCCCAGGATTTTCTGCAAATCGATCACAGTCCTTGGTGACTTGATATTCTTGATTGAATTCGTCTTTGACGGCAACGGTTGAATACCTTGGGCCGTGATACGATGCCCTAAGAAGTCGACGGATGAAGTTGCAATCTGCGTCTTGTTACAGTTGATCTTCAGTCCGTGGTTGGATAAGCGTGAGAAGACATTTCGTAGTTGTTTTGCATGAGATTCTAGATCTGGACTGAATACCATAATGTCATCGAGATATGACATACAATAAGCAGAGTCGTCGCGAAGTATGTTGTCTATGAATCTTTGAAATGTCTGAGTAGCACACCTAAGTCCAAAAGGCATGTAAAGATATTCAAAAAGGCCAAATGGAGTGATGACTGCAGTTTTCTCGATATCCTCTGGTGCTACCGGTATGTGATGATACGCTTGTCTGAGGTCAATCACTGAGAAGAAATTGCTGCCGTTGAGTTTTTCAAGTAAAGTGTTGATATTTGAATAGGATATGCATCAGATTTTGTCACTGAATTTAGCTTACGGTAGTCTCCACAGGCTCTGTACGATCCGTTTGATTTTGAGACTAAGTGCAGTGGTGACGCCCATGAACTTTTCGATGGTCTGATGATTCCCTCTTCCAAAAGCCTTGAGAATTCTTCTTGGGCAGCTTTCAGTTTAGCAGGAGCCAGTGGTCGCTTCTTGAGTGCAATAGGTTGTCCTTCTGTGACGATATGATGCATCGTGTTGGAGACTCGTAGTTCAGACTTGCTGAGATCAAAAAACGATTTGTGCTCTCAAAGAGCTGCTGATATCTCTGCTGAATGATGCACTGGGGTTGGCTGAATGACCTGTAACTCCAAACGCTCGGAGGTAAGTGTCCAAAAACTTTGCTCAAGTCCGGTGGAGGGGTCGATGATCTTTTGATTGGCAAGATCAAAAATGAGCCGAAATTTTAGAAGGAAATCAAGGCCTATTATATTATGTGAGACCTTGGCAATGATGAAGATGTGGGAAAATTCACGTCGTAGACCTATGTTGAGTGTGCGGTAACGGCAGCCATATGTTGGTATGGGCTCGCCTGTAGCTGTTGCGAGAAGAACGCCTAGCGACATCTCAGCCATTGAATTACCCTTGAGAACTGAGACTGCTGCACCTGTGTCTACGATGAACTCTTCGCCAGTTTTGAAATCAAGGTGCAGAAGCTCGTTGGGCTGTTTGGCCGGGTCATGCAAACAAGTAGGCTGGTGATTGCGACCGGCGTTGTCCATTTGGTTATTTATGTGAAAAATTCGGCGTTGACGAAAAGAGTCGACAGGGAAGTCGGATTATAGTTGGCTTCTTCCCTGTAGTGCCGTTGATGCTGTTGATGTGCAGAAAGTACGGTCTTCTACTTCCTGCGCTAGACGTTTCCCGATACTGATGCACACTTGTGCCTGCGGTCTGTTGTCCACTCCGTCAGCTGTTGAAATTGACACTCATTCGGAAATTCTTCGGAACGACAAAGACAAACTTGGCAAGCATAACAAATTTCTGGTGGTTATAACACCAGTTCTTTGGGGCATATTTATTAAAGGATTGAGGAGATCTCGATCGCCGCCTACCATTATAATTTGACTTGGAAACGAATTTTGGTCGAGCATTCACTTGATTTATCTCGGATTTGGTAATGGCCAATCCTTCTAGAACTTTGGCCATGTTCGCCACTGTTCTCTCTAAAGAGGAGATTCTATCATCTTGCGAAGTGAAGAAAAGGATGATGGATTCACTTTGGGTTCCAAAACCCTATATTCTAACTCACATCTCTCAGATAAGTCATCTATAGAGAGAGTGTTGGGGAGCTGTCTGGCAAAGAGTTTTAATGTTTGGGGAAGATTGTTAATAAAACAACCTTAGCCTCATGGTCAGAAATGTTGGTTTTATACCAACGTTTCCGTAATTCCCTCAGTATTTCGATGGGGCCGAGGTTTGGCATGTCTAACTGCGCATATTTGTTTATTATCTGCTCAGTTTCCGTGGGTCCAAGTAAGGATTCTACCTCGATTTGTTGGCCCAAAATGGGATTAGGTAGCTTCCTAATGGCCTCAAGCTTAGGATAAATCCGTGGCTGCAATTCAGAAGGTAGTTTAGCAAAAACCTTCGACAGTTTTTGATGACTGTCATAATCAGGAAACGGGGAGAAAGCGGAGTCTAGGCGCATAAAGAATAGCTCACTATCTCCATCCCAAACAGGAACATTAACATCTAAAATTGGACCTGACATTTTAACAATCTTACGGGATCTGAAAAGCATAAATTTATAAACAATATGACAATATATAAATATACTTTAACGAAACGCTTACCCACAAAAAGCTTCCACAGTTGAATGAGCGCAGAACAAAAGCATGTCGAAGTAACTTCTTCCAAAAATCCGCAATTGAGCCTGTTGAGTACGTACGGTGCCGTTTTGTACGTAGGAAAGATGAACAGAGGCCCCGTTGGCCTTTGATTCCGATGTATTATAATTTTCCACTGTTGAATGAGCGCAGAACAGTAACTGCTTCCAAAAATTGAAATTATCCGCAATTTAGCCTGTCCAGTACGTACGGTGCCGTTTTGTACGTAGGAAAGACGAAAATATGCCCCCTATTATTATTATTATACCCCCAAATAAAAATTCACAACAAATGCACGGATATATACCCAACTGAATTCCCAGAAGACCACGATCACGGTAGATAAAACGCAAATCTTAATCGATTTTTATCCCAAATAGATGAAAAAGGAAGTCAATTTTATTTATACCAAAAAAATCAGAACAATAATCAATATCCTGGCGCGGTCGCCAATTTTGTAAACGCCCCGGCTTCAAGTAAATGCCGTACGACGTTACAAACTCGGTTAAGGTGCTCTGAATAGAGATTAGTTACTGATAGGGGGGCACTTAAGAGGGCCTGGTAATGCGTTCTCTTGAAGTCTTTAGAGTGTGAAGATGTCCCAGAGCCTTGGGTGGACTCTGGTTGAGTTGTCGCTCCCGTGGTTGAGCTGTAATAGATGTGGATAACGTCCTGCAGGTTCTGCACATAATTGGCTCGTCTCTCTGGGTATACCGCAACAAGTTGAGTCACGGATGTAGTTAGTTGTTGGTGAAACTATCAAATCACTAGCGTAGTTATTGACAGCCGACAGAACGCACACGCGTGAAGCAAGGTAGAATGCAAATGCCCATACTGACTTGCATGGTAAATTGCCGTGCTTAAATAGCATGCCATGCCTACTTGCACACTATTGGTTAAACGGCAAGTTTCGCTTTTTTCTCATTGGTGCAACGTAAATAAAATTGAATTTAATTTACGCAATATGGCGGCAATTTATTTGTGTCGTTACACGTGTAACGACACAAATAAATTGCCGCCATAGTGAGTAAATTAAATTCAATTCGATTTACGCTGCACCAATGCGAAAAAAGCAAAATTTGCCGTTACCCAATAGTGTGTAAGTATACAAATATATTTCTATGACATGGCTATTTAAGCACGGTAAATTTACCATGCAGTTCTGTTGTCGCGTTTGCCTTCGGCTGTGCTTTAAGTGTGCGTGCTATCATCTGTCATCACCTACACTGATTAGTGGACTGGTTTCACCAACATTGGCAACATCAGTAACGCCAATCTTGTTGCTGTACAACTAGAGAGACGAGCCAATTACTGCAGAACTTCAACGAAGTTATCATCGAGATTACAACACCACAACAGAAGGAACCACAACCCAAGTCAACTCGAGCTGGACGTCTTCACACTTACGGACCTCCTCGGCCTTTGCAAGCGAACGCACGACCGGTCCTGTTAAGGGCCCCCTAACAATACGTAACTTTATTTTATGGCACTTTAACCGAGTTTGTAACGTCGTACGACATTTACTTGAAGCTGGGGCGTTTACAGAATTGGCGACCGCGCCAGGATACCGAGTACTGTACTGTTTTTTTGGTATAAATAAAATTGACTTTATTTTTCATTTATTTGTGATAAAATAGATTAACATGTGCGTATACATCTTCTTTACTCTGGTCATTGTCTCCTGAGAATTTTTTGTTCGGTATATATGTTCTCTTAAAGTCGTGGTCTTCTGGGAATTTTGTTGGTTATACATGTTCTCTCTAAAGTCGTGGTATTCTGGGAATTTTGTTGGGTATACATGTTCTCTCTAAAGTCGTGGTCTTCTGGGAATTTTGTTAGGTATATGTGTTCTCTCTAAAGTTGTGGACTTCTGGGGAATTATTTTTGGGTATATGCTCTATTCAATTTCCTACGTACAAAACTGCACCGTACGTAATCGACAAACTGAACTGCGGAAGATTTCAATTTTGGAAGTTGTTACTGTGATTTTTGTTGTGACGGAACTAATTCATCTGTGTTCTGCGCTCATTCAACTGCGGAAGATTCTCTTTCAACTGTGGAAGCTGTTAGTGCGTAAGCGTTTCGTTAAAGTATATTTATACATTTTCATCTTGCTTATAAATTTATGCTTTTAAGATCCCCTAAGATTTTTAGAATGTCAGGTCCAATTTTAGATATTGATATTCCTGTTTTGGGATGGAGATAGTGATTATGACAGTCATCAAAAACTTTCAAAGGTTTTCGCTAAACTACCTTCTGAATTGCAGCGACGGATTTATCCTAAGCTTGAGGCCATTAGGAAGCAACCAACAAACATACTTAAGCCCAGCATTTATGGTACATTATCTTTTGCTTAACTTGGTTCGAACTCTTTCATGCATTTCTTATCTAGCCTCGCAGAGAGGAATTTTATTTTCTTTTTTTTTCAGAGAGGAAAGTGATGTACGAACACAAATAAGTTGCCGAAATATTGCGTAAATTAAATTCAATTCGATTTACGCAGCATCCATGAGAAAAAACGAAACTTTCCGTTAACCAATAGTGTGCAAATAGACATTTATTTCTATGACATAGCTATTTAAGCACGGTAAATTTACCATGCATTTCAGTTGTCGCGTTTGCCTTCTTCTGTGCGTTACGTGTGCGTGCTGTCTGCTGTCATCACCTACACTGATTAGTGGACTGGTTTCACCAAAATTGGCAACATCAGTAACGCCAATTTTGTTGCTGTACAACTAGAGAGACGAGCCAATTACTACGGAACTTTAACGAAGCCACCATCGCGATTACAACGCAACAACAGATGGAACCACAACCCAAGTCAACTTGAGCTGAACGTCTTCACACTTACAGACCTTCTCGGCATTTGCCAGAGAACGCACGACCGGCCCTGTTAAGGGCCCACTAACAGTACATAACTCTTTATTTTATGGCAATTTAACCGAGTTTGTAACGTCGTACGACATTTATTTGAAGCTGGGGCGTTTACACACCCGCGCCCAATACGCAGGAAACTTGCGGTGGATTATAGTGCATATGTGAATTGAGTGACTTTCTTTGTATTCAGATGTGATTCTACGCATCAGGAAATCAGTGTTCAATGGATTATTACAACTAAGTCATTTAAAACCTAGCAAACAGTTGAATAAATATTTGTGATGTTTTTTTCAAGACAGTTTTTGATGATTTTTATCCATCAATCATCAGTGACAATGTTTACCAGTGACTTTAAACTAAATTGTTATTCAAACTGGATTTATATCATCATATATTTTCAATTATTTATTTGTATCATCACGATTCAGACGTTTGTGTTCCTGATAATGACTTGTGTATAAGACATTCAATTGTGTTGACAATATATCATTTTGTTGCCGTCTAGAGCACGGTCCGTTTTGTTTAACTGTGCGTTGATTCATGCTTAGATACACCACTTGCAATAAACGTCTGACATTGGATGAGTTTTCTTACTTCACCCTTCGGAAAATGTCAGAGATTGATCATGAAACTGGTGGGGATAACGAACATCATGTAATTCTTACTAAATATACAGCTTTACATTATCCTTGAGATCCATAGATGATAAAGTTATTACACGTTTAGATGCACCCGAATCGTTTGGAGTATTTTTGTAGGCTAATTTTTCCCCGTTATGCTAGTTTTTTGTTATGTCTCCTTTTAACCCTATGAATTTCTATATTCCTAGCCTTATCGGTAAACCCTTCCATATATTTAAGGTCCATTGAATTTAATATTAAGAGCAACCTTGACCTTATTTTAGTTTTTTTGTCTAGTTAGTTCATATTTTCTTTTCTCTTGATTTTTTACCGATAATTTCATTAAATGTAGAGAAACGTACTTTTTAGGAACATTTCCTACCCTATCTAGTTGAAATGGTAGTCTGAATCTAAAGCATTTAGGTACAGGATTTAATTTTAAACATAATTTAACAATGAGGTATTTTTCACTTGCCCCATAATTTGTATTTTGCTTGATTTGTATTTGTTGAACATTTTGATCACTGTTTCGTCGTAATTTTGATTTAGGTAATTCTTAAATATTGAGCTCAGAATTACAGGAAATATTTTATCGAAAGCTTGGGGCGATTAGGAAACTACCCAATCCCATTTCGGGCTACCAACATGAAGTGGAATCCTTGCTGGGTCTCAAAGAAACAGAGCAGATAATACATAAGTATGCTTAGTTAGACATGCTAAATCTTGGCCCCATCGAATTTTTAAGGGAACTGCGGAAACTTTGGTATATAACCAATATTTTTGATCATGAAGCTAATGTTGTTTTTATTAAAAAACCTTCCTCAGTCATTAAATTTTTTTCCAGACAGCTCCCAAACTCTCTCTCTCTTTAGATGACTTATCAGAAAAATGCGAGTAAGAATTTATGCTTTTACAGACTAAGTTAAATTCGTCATCATTTTGTCCTTCCCCGCAGGGTGATAGGATCATTCCATTAGGAATAGCAATAGTAAATATGGCTGAATTTCTGGAAGGATTAGCCATAAGGAATTCTGAGCTGAATCATTTAAGCGCACGACATACTTTCCAATTCAGATACGAATTAACAATAGGCGGCGATCTAAATCGCGCAAACTTTTAACAGATACGCCTTAAAGAACTGGTGCTACAATCACCAGAAGTTTTTTATTATTGATTCCGCTGTTCGGAATAATACCCGAATGAGTGCCAATTTCCACAATTGAGGGCCAGTCTTAAGAAAATCGGCACAGCGGAGCGTCAGGATCTGGAAACGAATGGCTCAGAAAGTAGACGACCGTACTTTTTGCGCATTATAGGCATCAACGGCGCTACTGGGAAACAGACACTTACAATCGGACATCATTTTCATTGACTCTTTTCGTTCACACCAAATAGGCCACATAGATAGCGAAACCAACATAGCCACTAACAATGAAAATTTTATTTGCCTACATGATCCGACCAAACAACCTAATGAAATCCTACATCTTCTAGATTTCAGAACTGGCGACAAATTCATCGTGGACACAGGTACATTAGTTTCAATTCTCAAGGGTGATTCCACGGCCAAAATGTCTTTAGGCGTTTTACTCGTAACAGCTACTGGGGAGCCCATTCAAACTTATGGTTGTCGGCATCACAAACTCAACATAGGTCTACGACGTGAATTTTCTCACAACTTCATCATCGACAAGGTCTGACAAAAATATAAGCCTTGATTACTTGTTGAAATATCGGCCCATTGTTGATCATTGACACATCCATCGGACTTGGACACTTGCCTCCATGCGTTTGGAGTTACAGGTCATTCTGCCAACCCCAGTGCATTATTGAGCAGCTCTTCTAGAACACAAGTCGATATTCGATCTCAGCAAATCAGAGCTATGTGTCTCCAACACGATGTACCATATCATCACGACAGGACAACCAATCGCACTCAAAAAGCGACCGTTGCCCCCTGCTAAACTGAAAGCTGCCTAAGGGGAGTTTTCAAGACTATTGGAAGAGGGAATCATCAGATCATCCAAAAGGTCATGAGCATCACCACTGAAATTGGTCTCCAAATCAAACGGATATTACAGAGCCTGTGGAGATTATCGCAAGCTAAATTCTGTAACCAAATGCGATGTATGTCCTATTTCAGATATAAATATCTTACTTGAAATACTCAGTGGTAGCAATTATTTCTCAGTGATTGAACTCAGAAAAGCCTACTACCATATTTCGGTAGCGCCAGTATATATTGAAAAGGCTGCGGTCGTCACTTCGTTTGGCCTTTTCGAATGCCTCTACATACATTTTGGTTTCAATAGATTTATGTACAACATAATTCAAGACGACGCCGCTTACTGTATGTCATAACTCGATGACATAATGGTTTTCAGTCCAGACATAGTATCTCATGACAGCCATTTAGGAAATGTCCTCTCACACTTATCCAACCACGGACTCAAGATCAACTGTGAAAAGATGCAGCTTTCAACTACATCCGTGGATTTCCTAGGTATCATATTTCACCACAAGCTATTCAACATTTTCTGTCGAAGGCAAATTCGTTAAAGAATATTAAGTCACCAAAGTCTCTAAATTACTTACATAAGATTTTCGAATTTCTTAACTATTATCACAAGTTCCTTCCCGGCCTATCAAGAAAACATTATCCGTTTTGCAGGCACCAACGGAACCGAAAAGGACTTAGCAGAAACTTTATAATTAATTGGTCGTCTGAAGACGAGGAATTACCCTGCCTGGCCATCAACTTGTAAGCAAATACAACAATGCTAACGCATCCAGATATCCAACGACCATTTCTACTATCAACAGATGCTTCTGAATTTGGTATTGGAATAACTTTAGAAAGAAAAAATCGACGGAGTTCGAAATACTATCATTTTTTACTCGCATACTCTCCAACCAGTGGGAACCAGATAAGAAAATTTCGGTCGAGATCTTCTCGCCATCCACGACGCAGTGCGCCATTTTATCAGCATGCTTGGCATCAACAGATTTGTTGATTTTACAGATCATGCACTTCTAGTTAACGTACTACAAAACGCGACTTTAACTGGAACAAAATACACTGGCAGTGTAAAAAGGCAGCTGTCACGTTAGAGCGAATAAGAATTCGAAATTTGTCATGTTAAGGGCGAACAAAACATCATTTCAGACACATATTCCAGGCCAGGTGTCAGGCTATAAAAACATTCGCCTTCGCCTTTCCATGACTTTCAGTGAACCTGCACTAACGCCATCCTTCCTGCGAACAGAACAGCGCGGTAACAGTCAAATTTAAAGATCAGTAGCTCGTCACCCCAAGAAGTTTGTCTGTCGATTCTGGGAAGGCTTACCCATTGTTTACTTCACGGAATCGCAGCTCAACAAGCCCGTTTTGCCGCCAGGCCTCCAGAGAAAAGTTTTCGACTCAATTCATTTAATTTATCACCAAGGAAGCAAGGCGACTGTCAGACTTCTTAGATATAGTATCTGGAGCCCCAAGCTCAGGCAGAACGCTAAACGATGGGTCTCCAATTGTGTTATTTTCGAGAAAAATAAGATCAAATGGCACACCTGTTCTAAATTCCAAAATTTCTATACTACTTCACGCCTAGCCATCGTCCGCATCAGTATAGTTCATCTGGGAAGGGATCAAGATTTCAGCTACCTTTTAACTATGATTGATAGATGTTCACGATGGCCTGCGGCTTCATCTCTTGGCACCATTTCTGCAGACGAAATCACTAACTGTTTTATCTCGATAGTACGTTATGGCGTTCCCAACGACGTCATCACTTTCTTCTAGTCGGATCGTTTCAAAACAACCTTACGATTCATAAAATGAACCTGACGGCAGATGACTGCCCACCGCCCCCAATCTCACAGTATGGTAGAGAGAATGCATAGGGAACTCAAAGCAGCTTTAGCATCCGGGTCAATGCATTACCTTTAGACCTACTATCTATGCGTTTTTGTACATGGGAATCTATAAAAACGCTTACGTCACAACTCTTGTATGGCATGGACCTACGCCTGCCTAGTCAACTCCCACGTCTTTTACCCGCAAAGTGTGACCCACAGATTGAAGCTTCTCGCCTTCAGCTTCATTTCAGTAATATGTCTGAACAGCAGCCAAGGCAGACTCCTCGTCCAGTTTTCGTTTATGCACAGGTCAATAGCTGCAAGAGAGTACTCGTTCGTAACGACGCTGCTGTTGCACCACTACAACCAAAGTATTGTGGTCCTTACCTGATTTTGCTCAGACAGCCGAAATACTTCATTATCATGCAAGGTGCGACACCTACATCGGTAAGCACAGACAAGTTAAAACCGTTTATCGAACCGCCTGATTCTATTGACATACAACCTTCTGCACACGTCTCAGGATCTACCTGTCTACAATCTCAACATAACAATAAATTGCTTTGCATAACGCATAACTGATAATTTTTTTACTTTAATCATTCGTTATTCTACATATCAATTGTTAAATTTTGCGTCCGACTAGCGCTCCACTTCACGTGACGTGACCTCTATGGATCCACATGATTTATTTCTTTTCTCACACTCACTATTCTCAAGTAGTATTATTAGATGTTCTTAAATAACACTTGTGTAGCATTTTCGAATAGCTCTTCGGTATTATGCAATCTCTGCAGCAATGTACGAGTACACATTTTTTCCTTACCATTTGAATTAAATATATTTATTTTCATTATACAGTTGCAACGTATGGCTCACAACTTGAGCTCAGATTGTCTAAGCTACTTATAGCTAACGTATTGTGTAGTAACACTATGTAGTCATCGGCTTCATGTCATGATACAAGCCACTTTCAATGCATACCTCAACTTCGCCATTTGCACATTGCAAAATTTCTAAAAATATCATGACCACAACGTCGAGCACACACTTCCTCTTCTAGTCGAATTCAAACTCATTGACGGGACCCACTATGCCTTGTTTTCAACTTAAACCTGGCAAATTCAAAGGCAAACCACTGCAATTTTCACGATGCGGCTCTCAAATCCTCACTCTACTCTATTTTATTTCTCGCGGTATGATTGGCCATTAAAACCAACAATTTATGTAGCAATTCATAGTGGTTATTTGGCATAATACAATTGTTGAAGCAATCAACAAGTATGCATCAGCCCAGCATTACTGTATATTTTGATTAGATATGGGAAGAATAATAACCAGTTGCTCAACTGGGTTCGAACTCTGCCTAAGATTACTCGTCAAGCCTCGCCTAGAGGATTTTTAAAGCATTTTTTTCAGGGAGGAAATTGATGTAACATAATTTAACAATAATTGTTTGCACGGGTGGTGGTAACAATTCTTTAAATCAAGTTTTCGAGCTTGAAGTAAACACCAACCCCATTGAATTTAACCAATCGTCGAACAACATAATAAAACTACCGCCAGCCGCAACGCACTGACGCGTTTCGACCTTCCATGATCATCATCAGAGTACGACGGCAAACTGACTATCGAGGATCAAACCGCATTGAATATATATGGAAATCAAATTTAGATATGCGGCTCTCATCTCTAGCAGTCTCTACATTGAACTTGACTGGAATGTCGGCTGCACAATTTCTATGCAGTCACGATCATATTAATTCGTTTGTAGCTTTCGCACATATATATATAGAAAATACAATTTAACAATAATTGATTGCGCGGGTGGTGGTAACAATTCTTTAAATCAAGTTTGCGAGCTTGAAGTAAACACCAATCCCATTGTATTTAACCAGTCGTCGAACAACATAACAAAACTACCGCCAGCCGCAACGCACTGACGCGTTTCGACCTTCCATGATCATCATCAGAGTACGACGGCAAACTGACTATCGAGGATCAAACCGTATTGAATATATGGAAATCAAATTTAGATATGCGGCTCTCACCTCTAGCAGTCTCGCATACATTGAACTTGACTGGAAATGTCGGCTGCACAATTTCTATGCAGTCACGAACATTAACTGTTTGTAGCTTTCGCCACATTCATTATAGAACACAATCAAATACAATTGCGGGTTGGCAATTCTTTTAAATCAAGTTTGCAGAGCTGTCAACAACAATCCTAATAGATGAACTAGTCGTCGAACAACATAACATCGTTACCACCATCCGCGCAAACAATTATTGTTAAATTGTATTGCCTATATATGTATATGTGGCAAAACCTGCAAACAGTTAATGTTCGTGTCTGCATAGAAATTGTGCAGCCGACATTTCCAGTCAAGTTCAATGTATGCGAGACTGCTAGAGGTGAGAGCCGTATATCTAAATTTGATTTCCATATATATTCAATGCGGTTTGATCCTCGATATTCAGTTTGCCGTCGTACTCTGATGATGATCAAGGAAGGTCGAAACGCGTCAGTGCGTTGCGGCTGGCGGTAGTTTTGTTATTTTGTACGACGACTGGTTAAATACAATGGGATTGGTGTTTACTTCAAGCTTGCAAACTTGATTTAAAGAATTGATGTAACATCTCCGATTATTTCGCCGACATATTACCTAAATAAAATTCAAATTTTGTTACGCGGTACCAATTAAAATAAATCAAAATTTGCCGTTAACCAATGGCATGCGACCATGCGCCTGCACAAATATATAAGCACGGTGCTTTTACTATGCAGCACACTTGACGCTTCCGCTCAGCTCTTTACGTGTGATTGTTGTCGCACTGTCTACTTGGCTGTCTACCTACGCTGACTTCTGTAACTGCGATTACCACGCTATGTCATCGCGTCACGTGGACTTCAGGCACGCCAATCTTCTTGTTGCTTTAAAACTAGTCACACGTAATCGATTATCTACCAATCGGATTTCGACGTTTGTCAGCCACCACGGCGTAGCCGCCGATCAACAAAATGACAATTCTGAGCTTTGGAACAGCAACTCGTGTCTCTGGTTTCGACAACTCTACTTATCCCGGTGCATTCACACGAAGTAACACGAGACAATCAGTTAGAGCAGTTCTCAATTGTCTAGAAGTAGTTCTAGATACTGCAACACTACTTAACTTTCTCGGAATTAGCCAGAGAGCGCTATTCCGGCTCTGATTATGGCCACCCACATTAAATGTCTCTTATTATCTACGTCTTGTTTACTATTTTGTACGTTGTACGGCATTTACTTGCACATAGCCAAGTCTGAATCTGTCTTAGTGAATTAAAGGTGTCTAATAGGAAAATTTTCTTTTCAAATTCGAACAAGTTCATGTCTATGACTGACTGTACATTGCAATCGGTGTCCACGAATGCAAGATTAGCCTCCATGTTAAAGATTAGACGCAAAACCCGTTTTAACAGAAATATATTGTGAGGTTGAGAATTTATCAAATCAAACCGACAAAAATTGCAACTGCAAGTACCAGAGAACGCCACGCCTATCAGATACAGAATAAAAAATTTCAACTACACACAATTAAAAAGTATATCTACTTGAAGGGATTTCAACAAAGAATACGGCCATACATACCTGTCAATAATAAGTCGAATGGTGGCTTTTACGGATGGATGTCCCGAGTCGTGTAATGGTTGAATTATTTTGGTACGTAACTCCAACGGCACAAAAGGTCGGGGTTGGTATCTGGACGTTTCGCATAACAATAACTAGCCACTCAGGAGTTTTCGAGCATAGCCGTGTCCCTTAGCCAATACTAACGTAAAGGGAACCGATTTTTGCGCTTCCTCAATTTGCTTGACCAATTTTTAGGAGAATCATCTATATTCTTCAATGAACCAATATGAGAAACAGTGATGTTGAACTCTGATTATCGGGTAATCTGGAATTTACCTTGCAAGTGTAATTAGGCCTCGTTTTTTATCAATAATGCATATCAACGACTTGTGATCAGTCAATAAATACAACAGATGACCATCTAAATAATACTCAAAATATAGTACTCCAGTATACAAACCAAGAAGATCTTTACCAAAATTATCATTCCGTTTACCTCTATCATGAAGCTTTCGGCTATAAAACTCAATTGGGCTTACTATATTCTTGTCTCTGTGCTAAAGCACTGCCATTATTGCAATATCTGAGGCATCTGTAATTAGCTAAAATGGCTTCTTCTAACCTACAGGTGCTAAATTGTTTATGTCACTTGGCATTTCCTTAAGTCTTTGGAATATTTATTCTCGGTCTACCTGACTCAAGGTGGTAAAGCAGAATTTCTTTTTCGTACACTTCTTACGTGTGAAATGGATTGCTAGTGATCCTAAAATTCTGGCTAGACCTGGAATAGCTCGTCGAAAATAGATGATCATGCCCCAAGAACCTTCGAAACTGGCGTATTGTCCTGGGCTCCGTTACGTTCTTGATGGCCTGAGTTTTATCTTCCAAATGTTTAACTCCGTCTCTGGAAAGTGTATGTCCAAGAAATTTAATCAAAAAACATCACCACTATTGTTGGAGCAAAATTTAAATTTGACCTCCTTCGAATTCCCTTTTCGCGCAATTGGTGAAATTCAGCTACATCTATCTGTTGCTTGTGTTATGCTAACGGTTGTGACTTTGGCTAAAAAGGCAACGGAGCCACCAAATCTATTTTTTGCTCTACTCCAGTCTTCAATCCATTTCGTTTGGAACTAAAAAGTTGAAACACTGCAAGGTGTATCTCTATGATATCGGCAAAGTCACTTGAGATTATGAGAGGAGGTATACGAACTGATCTAATTGCTGAAGTATCAGACTCAGTGTGTGTTAACACACCCACGACTTCTCTAATTGTCTTAGTTTCAGGAACTTGTGCCAAATGGAAATGAATCCAGAAATCCATCCCAATGATATGGTCCTTGACACTGGCTACCATAAAATTCCACTTAAAGGTAGATTTTTGTCTCAAAGTTACCGACAGTTCTTTCATCCTCATAAATCCTATCGGACTACTACTGGCGGTCCATAAATGATAATCAAATGTGAAACAAAATGCTTCCACCACATATGACCTAACTATGCTTACTTCTGCATTTGTGTCTATAAGTAACTCAAGAACAGTCAATTCATCTCTAATAAGTAATTCACTTCAACGCTTGCCGTCTTTCTCGTTGCAATCCGCTATTGTTGAACTTTTTGATTTTGCTTTAATTATGACTTCGAAATGGAACCCTCAGTACGGCTCCCATTAATGATGGTTTTATGCATTTCCCGGTGAGGAATTGCTCTCTACTGATTTTGTGCTTCCTTTCTATCTAGGTCCACCTAAACGCGGGTATATGCAGCCTTCTCCTTGGGACTTAGCACTCTGTCTATATTCACAATGCGCCTTACACCATCCGTTTGGTTCATCGAAGTGTTGACGCGGTGACTCCTTCAACACCTTAAATCTCTATAGTTACACCGTTATGGCGAAATTATTCTTGCCATATCTTTAAGTTTGCGATTTATATTTGCAACTTCTCTTCTTAAATCGAGCATATTACCTGTAATGTCAGGATAGCTTCGGTATTTGCCCTGACATACTGCACTGTGACTGAGTCTGCTGTTAGAGCATGCACCTGTGTTTCCTGTTGTTTGGACACACGGACCAGCCCTCTGAGTTTGCTTGGCTCATCAACATTCATCGTCTCAAGAAATTCTAATGTGGCTCCAAGAGTTGCTGGTAGCTCTGCTGCTTTCGCATACATTCGTTCATAACATTCTGATGGAAATTGACGCCCCTTTTCTCTAGGCGCAACAGTTCACACATATGTGCTCAGCTTACCGTATGATATATCTGTTTAATTAGGACCATTAACAACTCAAAGGTATTGCGGAGTTTTTGTTTCACTTTTTTATTTCTAAAATTGCTCAAGGTGCTTATGAAATTCTCTGGCAGGGCCGTCCATGTGGCAGCGAATTGCGCGAGAAGGTTTATAATATGGCAAGCAAAAATCAGAATAATTAATTGTTACTTTGTCTTTGTCGTAGGAAATATATTTTCATACATAACTGCATGTTATTTTAGAAGTGCAGATGCTTTAGTCCTATTAGATAATGAGGGCCCCATAGACGTCGTCTGTAACAGTCTTAGTGAGTTTTTAGGAGTCTGATAGGACAGTATTCTCGTCCATATCCAATAAAACTATGCATACGACTCCCTGTACCATGTTATTAGTTTACCGAAAATTAAGATTCAAATCCATGTTAATCATTGGTATATATATAGTTATTTAATCAAGTAATAGGCTAAGGAATTTGTACTTCTTGCACCATACTTCATCCTGAAAGCTTAATCTGGAAAAATATTTGACACGAAAGACAAAATAATGGAATTGCCTGTTCTTGGGCGATCCAAAGGTGCACAACTCAAAACGGAAACCCGTTTTAACAGAAATAAATTGTAAGGACAAAATTTTTAAAAATTTATACGAGAAACAAACTAGCCATTGAAAGTCAACAGATAAAATCCCGCACGACAGGTATCAAATACCGAAAACTGGAATTACGCAAAATTCAATAGAATATATATTCGAAAGGATTTAACCAAAGATTGTTCCAGAAATTAAACTAGAATGTTCTTTTTTAATGACACTCGTTCCAATCGGCCACGGTGATTTAAATTTATCAATCAATTTAACATATAAAAATAATGGTTTTATCTGAGTGTGATTGCTCGCCATCTTACTTTTTGCTGTAGTATACTTTTACGAACGTAAAGACTTAAATGCAGAGAACTTAATTATCACTTTGAGATACTTTTTAAGACGCGGCTCCGCAATACAACCCAACGAAGTTTAATTTGGACAAATATAGTTCTCTTTAAGGTCAAATAGTATAATTCTGGTTTTACACAATATTTCTGTTAACTGTGATTTTAGCAACAACCTCTGTTAGTTTCAAGCAGTTTTAATTGAGATTTCTTGAACTGCAAATTTAATTGTATTTAATGGGGTTTTGTTTAATAATAATACACACCCGCGCGCAATACACAGGTAGCATGCATTGGATTTATGTGACTTAACACTCAAACCCAGCATTTACATATTTCGTGTGCCTTAACCAGTTTTACATAACTACTAAAAGTTCAATTAAGACTCATCTGATTTATATTTTATGTATTTCTCAATCATTTATCCGAAACCCTACAGTTCAGTGGATTTATGTGATTTAACACGCAAAACCTAGCATAAAGTGGATTATTGTAACAACACAAAACTTGTATTTATTTATTGAGTTTATTGTGACTACTCTTATACCAAGATGGTTACTTGTGTTGACAATATTGATAACTCTCAAAACCTAGCATACAGTGGATTAATTATTTGTGGTGCTTATTGTGACTGCACGATTTTTAACTTTGCTTAATAACATTTTGATTAATAAAACAATGACGTGGTGCTGGTGCCTTCTCACATCACACTTCGGGAAAGGGCCATGGATTAATCATGAATGAGGATCGTAATAACAGCTACAAGATATAAGGTAGGAGGACAATATCGCACTAAATAGACAACTATCTCGCAGAACCTCTTAAATTAACTACAAAACTTCCTACAACATAACGATTTTTCAAATGAAAATAATTATTCGCCGGTATTTCAATTTTTATCGAGATTTATATACTAGTGATCAAAATTTAATGCAATAGACATGGCTGTGCTAGAAAAATTGGGAAACATCACTTTCCATCTCAAGTAATTATATAGTAATTTTTTAAAGTGGACAAAGGAAAATCGGACAATTTCACGATTCATCCAAGAAAATTCCAAAAAATATTTGTTTTTTAAAAGAATAAATTTCCTTAAGGAACCGGTAGCTATTTCCAATGTCCAGAAATAATTGATCAACGTTTATATGAGAAAATATTTTTCTCCACATTACTTTTGAGATTCTTAGATCAATATCTAATGAGAATCCTAGAGACGCCAGATGCGCATTCACATAACTAAAAGGAGAATCACCAAATTTCGAGCAATCAAATTCATCCTTCCTTTTAACGCTTTTCTTTATTCTAAATTTTCTAAGTCACTCAGTCAAACGATCTACGCCCTCACGTGTACAGCTATTTTACATTCCAATGAAAAAAGATGTATTGCTAATTATTCGATGAAATAAGAATATCAAATTCGCCGTTCCACTGGTTGCCTTGTGTAACTTTACCAAAGTTAGACTACATAACATAAAAACACATCTCTTTACATATCGATAATATTGATATACTTACAGATATAACTGTTGGAAATAATTATTAGAGAACAGTAAAAATTTTATTCGCGTCTTGTAAAAAATGGTAATCAATAAAATAGTTAACAAATAAGGCTTTGCTAGCACGCTACAAAAGCATAATGGCCCAACTAACAACTCGAAAAGTGATTTCTAATAGTGAGCGTATAAAAACCGGAAACTCTCACAATTTAATCAACTAAAATTCCCGAGAAGATTATAGGCATTAAAATAAGCTTTTTAAGAAACCACCGCTAACTTCATATTTCCACAAATTAAAAATCGATTAATTTTTATATTGGGAGATATTACTCTCAACAATCCTTTAAAAACTACACTTGTTACTTAATGACAGTTTTACAGACACCAATTTCACCCTTGCAAGAATATTGAAACAAACGCCAAAACAGTCATATCCTCCTTTAAGTCACATTTGCATATCTTATCTATCTCGTAAAAATAAAGGTTGTTATAAATAAGTTTATTAAACTATGTTAAAGTGATAGCTGGCGCTCTTGCTGACGCCCGTAGTGTACCTAGATGAAAGCGTAAAACTGAAAACACAATTACAAAATCTAGGTAACTGATATTGAAATTGCCATCCTTTCCCTTTCATAAGACAAATTTTAATCCAAGTTATGCTAGTTTTGGAATTTTATTGTTTATTATGCACATATAACATTGGACTGAGGAAACAAATTAATCAACAATCTGTGGTCACGTAACGAAGGAGACTGAAATTAAAAATCACAGCTAAAAATTGAAAATCCGAAAAAGAATTACAATTGAACAAAGGAAAACGGGAGAATTCTTAACTCTAACAAAGAAATTTCCAAAAAACTGGTTACAATGCTTTAATGTAATTTTTTTCTAAATAATCAAGCCGAAATATGTCTTTATTAATATTTGTACGTGCTACTGTTGACTTCTACTTATATATAACTTGACCGATAATAGTTATATGCACCTTTCTAACATTAAACATATTACAGATATATGCAGTTCTGATACAGAATGTAAAAAGTCTGGAAGTACGGAGAAACAGACGATTGATAAATATTAGTTAAAGGGAAATAGAATGGCCTTTTGAGTGTCAAATGCACTATTATTAAAATCACGAGGACTCATAGATTTATTATTTAATTTTTAAAGTAATTTTATTAGTTTTGTGCAACATTGAATTTCTGATTAACTCATCATGTAAAGTTGAAATATTTAGGTATTCTATTTAAATGATTCAAGAGTTAATAGATTAACCAAAACAGTAATAGAGTTTCTAAATAATTTATATGCTTTCTGTTTGAAAATTAAAATAAAATGTATATCAATTTGAAGATTTATCTTCATTAATTAAAGAATTAAGTGACCATCCAGATAATATTGGAGAAATATTGCATTGTAACTGTTATTATTTGGCCCAATTGATTTTCGATTATATGAATATAATTTGTATGATTTAAATTGATAGCGCTGAAAATAGCTTATATTCATTATACTTCATTTAGACCACTATGATATAAGCCTGCTTTAATATTAAATTAGGTTTTTAGATTAAACTTTGGAATATATATATATATATTGTGAGTACTTTTATATAATTGATTTTGATCATTTAACTCGCACAGATGGCTAGAATTGCGTAGGCAGAGAGAGAGAGAGAGAGAGAGAGAGAGAGAGAGAGAGAGGGAGAGGGAGAGAGAGATAGATAGATAGATAGATAGACAGATAGATAGATAGATAAATAGACAGAGAGATAAATAGATAGATAGATAGATAGAGATAGATAGATAGATAGATAGATAGAGAGAGAGAGAGAGGGAGAGAGAGAGAGAGAGAGAGAGAGAGAGAGAGAGAGAGAGAGAGAGAGAGGAGAGAGAGAGAGAGAGAGGAAAGAGAGAGAGAGAGAGAGAGAGAGAGAGAGAGAGAGAGAGAGAGAGAGAGAGAGAGAGAGAGAGAGAGAGAGAGAGAGAGAGAGAGAGAGAGAGAGAGAGAGAGAGAGAGAGAGAGAGAGAGAGAGAGAGAGAGAGAGAGAGAGAGAGAGAGAGAGAGAGAGAGAGAGAGAGAGAGAGAGAGAGAGAGAGAGAGAGAGAGAGTTACATGGAGACTATTCAGCTAGATCTGTATATGTGAAATTTGGGCTTCCATGACAAAATATATTTTGTATTTTGTTTCGAATTTGCCTTGCTATTTAGCAGTTAAGCACTGAATTGTGACCATAGTAATCGACATGGATTTTGGGTACCTTTACCGTTATTTAGAATTATGTTAGTATAGTTGGATATGCGAATGATGTATGAACATAATTTTTTGTATGATCAGTATTCTATGTTCTGGTATTAAAGAATCGTGAATTGCTTCATCATATCTTCTAATTTATTAATGAGAGATATATTAGAAGAATTCCGGTCGCGACTCGCATTATTAAAAGATGATGTAGCAGAACTTAGACCGACTAAGAGTCGCTCAGTTATTGAGAGCATTAACTTAAGGAACTTTGAAAACAATAACTCTAAGCTTATCAAAGGGATTGCCAAAAGCACGACACATAAGGACAATAAGACCTATTTAATGCATATATTATTAAACGTGACTTTGCCACGTTCTCCGATGATTGTCGGCGGTATGTTGGAATACTTGGTAGTTGGTACTACCCATAAGTCCATCTGGAGCTATTAATGGCTCATTTCATAATTATCCGAATGAAAACGAAATGCAAGTTAAATGCGATGCTGGTTAGGACTATAATTCACTCTTACCATTCAACTGCATTCTTATATTTGTCCATACGGCCTGACTAAACTCTGATTATCAAACAAAAAAGATTCAAATACTTTATGATTTTTCGTTTTATGTGGGCTTGGGCTAGCAAAGACGTCCAAAATAATGTCATTTTATTATTCAACCAAATATCTAGGTACCAGTTTGCATTCCATTAAATGGCATTAACTAAACTGCGTTTATATTAGAACATATTCCTTATAAATTTATAGAAGATAAATATATTCGTCCTCAAAAAATGTTTATTAATAATTGTTGGACAAAGTTAAACACCACGTATAAAATGGAATATTATTTGTTCATAAATAATTATATTTAAACCTCAATTATGAATTAAAACGCTTGGCAAATAAAAATGTTAAAAACATGACTTTACTACTCAAGATCACTTATTTTTTCTAATAAATGGTCGACATATAGTAAACCATAGCAAACCGGTTATTTTCTATTTCAATGAATTGTCGACTCGAATAAGAATGCATATTGGTAGACGCAGCAGCTCGGAAGTATGTGCTAGGTGGTACGATGAGGGTTCTTATAAAATCGACAGTGCATAATCGCCTAATACAGATTAGAGCTGATCTAATTAGACGAGTAGAACAATTGCATTCTCACTGTTCGAACCACAGTTTGTAATGCAATGTAAAGAAAGAAAAGATATCATACTGTGTACAATCGTCAAACCAATTTGTCAATTATAAACCGCTCATTGCTCGCACTGTGCTATAAAAAAATCGTTCATCATTTTTTGCAAATGACCAACGTAGAGTAGTTGTGCAAATCAGGCATATCTAATTAGAGTAGGAAATTAAGTCTGGTTTGCACTAGCGTCTAAAATTTCAGATCTTGCATATTCCGTGCACAGAATTTTAAAAATGTACAACAGTTTGACGTTACCAAGGCAGAAATGTTTTCAGAAATTAGAAGCAGTTTGGTTAAAAGAGCTTAATTATATATTTATCAATCCTTAAAAGTCACTGAGTTGAAATCTTTCTTCAGTTTCATCTTCAATAGGACACCAATATCTTTCTAATTGCAAACCGAACTGCAGGCAATGAATATATGGTTGTGCCGTATCCCGTGCATAATCTAAATAAAATTAGATTAGTTGGATATTTTATTGAAAGGGAAGAACTTAGTAAATTAAATGGGCAGTTAAATAGAGTAAACCATCTATAAAATTAGTGAGATAAATACTATCTGGAGTTTGCGCAAGTATAAAACGTTAATAACTCACAGGTCATATGATGACTTGCTAAAATATAAAGTCATAATTAGTTGCAACATTTGTTGTCGCAGAAAACTAAATGAAGGCACAAAACACTTCAAGCGTAAACATTCTTCACAAACGAATGGAAGAGGGAAAATATGAAAATAACAAAGAAATTCAAAACCTAAATTATATTGTGGAATAACAATGTTAATAAAATTTATATATATATATATAAATATATATATATATACAAATATATATATATATATATATCTATATAAATATATATATATATATATATATATAGATATATAACTTAAATATTTTTATTTAAAGCAAATGTATTTAATGAACTTAAACAATAATTGATTGCGCGGGTAGTGGTAACAATTCTTTAAATCAAGTTTGCCAGCTTGAAGTAAACACCAATCCCATTTTATTTAACCAGTCGTCAAACAACATAACAAAACTATCGCCAGTCGCAACGCACTGACGCGTTTTGACCTTCCATGATCATCATCAGAGTACGATAGCAAATCGGCTCGTGAGGATCAAACCATATTGCATATATATGGAAAGCAAAACTAGATATGCGGCTCTCAGCTCTAGTAGTCTTGCATACATTATACGTGACTGAAAATGTCGGCTGCACAATTTCTATGCAGTCGCTAACATTAGCTGTTTGTAGCTTTCGCCAAACACAGATATATAGGCAATACAATTAAAAAATAAATGATTGCGCGGGTGGCGGCAACAATTCTTTAAATCAAGTGTTGCTAGCTTGAAGAAAACACCAATCCCGTTGTAGTTAACCAGTCGTCGAACAACATAAGAAAACTACCGCCAGTCGCAACGCACTGAAGCGTTTCGAGCTTCCATTATCATCATCAGAGTACGACAGCAAACCGGCTCGCGAGGATCAAACCCTATTGCTATTATATGGAAAGCAAAACTAGATATGCGGCTCTCAACTCTAGCAGTCTTGCATACATTGTACGTGACAGGAAATGTCGGCTGCACAATTTCTATGCAGTTGTTTGACGACTGGTTAAATACAATGAGATCGCTGTTTACTTCAAGCTCGCAAACGTGATTTTAAGAAGCGTTTAATAAACGTTTGTCACTTACATAGATAGCCATGAATTATAGAAATAAAATGGAAAACTAATTGTTGAAAAGCGATGAATTTGCTCTGCATAATGTATCTATCGTCGAGTATGTGTGTGATCAGCGGATTAAACAACAGTTTTAAATAACAAATCAAGGAAAGTACAATTCTAATTATATGAAATTTATAAACTGTTTAATGTTATTGTAACGATAGAATATGATTGCGATACTTCACAAACGGATTTTATAACTCTTTAATTTAAAGAATCATCTCAATCAAAGACGAAGATTCAAGATTGAACAAAAAACTGCTGATGTTTCCTGAATATGAATGTAAGAATTAATAGAACACCACAGATTTTGTCCCTGTGTGGTTGTCAATTTTTGCACTACTTATAAACACTTGTGAATATTTCCAAATTTATTGTCACACCACGATCGGGGCTCACAAAAATTTAAACAAGATGCTCTTAAATTGAATTGAAAATGCAATCTACTATTATTTTGAGCGGTACAGTGTAATTCTATATTGATTCTGATGGCCACACAGGCATCTTGGTGCCTTCTATATATGAGCTTTTGTGGAAGTCAATGACAAAGACAGAGTTGACTTGGCTTCGTAAAGCTCTGTGAATTCACATTCACTATACAGCCGTAACTGTCCGTCTACACACTCGCTGTTATCTCTCCATGACGACAGAACAATAAGGAATCAATTATTTGGAAAAATTTATCATTTTATTTAGAGTTGGTCTGGAAAAACTACAAAAGCTGATTCAAATTACGAATTAACCTATTAAAATATACCAATTTTTATAAATATATAATTTAATTGCGTGAAAGAATTTGCAGGGATTTCACGCTTTTAGTCGACTCTTATGATAACTACCAAAGTGGCTTCATAAATAAGATATCTAAATTAGCGTGGTTTGGATATGTGGAAGCATATAACTGCCTTTTATAAGAAATCTATGATTCGTTTGTTGTTTTCGCAAATTAAAAAAAAACCCGTCGCATTCAATTTATTTTTAAGCTATATCCAAGTTGGTTTTTCCTAAAATGTGCATCTGCGGCGCACTCGTTGCTTTTTGGTCTTTCAAATGAGGTGGATGGCAAACTTATATAAAATAAGGACTTCATCGATTTCCTTGTATGTTCCCAGTGACTTCAAGTATAATTTAAAATCTGCGTCTGAATTAGAAAATAATTTCATTAGTTTTGAAATATTTGTACATTAGTATTGATTTCTTTGCTGTTCCCTCATGTTAATTGGGGGATTACTGGCAATATCGGTCTTAAAATAGAATGTAATAAAATAAATTATAATTTAGAAACAGCGTTTCCACCGAACGTTTTTTAGATCATGATTTGCTTCGGTGCGTTAAATCGGCCCGTTTTATTGATAGAGTAAGAAGTTTAGACATTTTTCGTAAGGCCAATCGACTGGTTCAAATGGTGCATGATTAGACGAATACCAATATCAAATCGAAATTAATTTAAATGTACTGATTTCAATCAGACCAGGCTTAGAATATGCTATGGTAACAGGATTTATTCCAGGATTAAGAATGATTGATTTGAAATATATTTGCCAAAATTGAATCTCCTGTCTAGATGGGATAAATATTTATTTTGCCATATAACAACAGGCATTCGTGCTATACGAGTGACGAAACGTTACAAAGCAGTGCCTAATGTCCTGGGACTCACAAAATTGTGTCTAGACTTTTTGAGCGCATTCTGTATAAGAGGGGGCTGTTCACAATACGCGATTTAACTTGTGAATGAACCTGTTACTCTTATTGCATACGCCAAACAGTTTTGCATTAGAAAATTTTGTGCCATGACAGATTTTCCTCATTGATCGTATTTATATCACATATGTGTTTAATACGATTTCATTTGTTATATTGTTGAATACTTTGTTGAATACGACTTCATTTGACGACTTATTATCTTTAATGAACTTGAACTCAGAAGCAAATCTATTAATTTTATTAATCGTTTGATTTACACTAGATTGCCGAGTACTGTATTGCTGTGATTAAAGTGACTGCATTTTTTTATAGAAAATCGTCGCTTTGATTGCTCCGAACGTTTGGTTTTAGTTTTTAAACGGCTTCAACTTCTCGGTTTTCATGTTGCATAGATCTACAGTTTGCACGCTGCATTCAAAGCCAGCTCTAGCCCCTTCTAGACGTCACGGCATGAAGCGCATTGTCAAAGAGTTTATTAGTAAGACATCTCTGCTCATGCCAGTTAATCAATTACATTTCGTTCTTCTTTTGTTTTCATTTAGATTAGATTAAAAAAAGCAGAGTCCTTAACTATTTTCTCTGAACTAATTAAGTGTTCCAACACAAGAGCTTATTCCCAAGCGTCATTCCGTATTGTTGCGTTAGTTCTACCAGAATTTCTGCGGCCACATAGATACTTTAATCGGATTACTGTTTAATATATCAGTGCCAAACCATCAGTCATTAGGTCCGAACTCCTGATCAATTAGTGTTTCCTGCTTTTGACTTGTACAAAAGCTTAAAACACCGTACAAGTGGTTGCTTGCATAAATGCTTGCTTCCCAATTGACGTTAATGTTCTAGTGATAATCTTTTTATGACAACAAATTATCGTTAATGTTTTCTATTATTGATAACAACCAGACACTCAACTTCTATAAAATTTCTTTAGACATCTATCTGATCTTTGAAACATTGGATGTGGTGTTAACCTCCTCAACGATAGTTGGCGTAATCTAACATCTACTAAACATATAAAACTATGTTGTTTTGCTGGAAACTTATCAAAACAAATTTTGACTTTTGCTAAACGATGCAACAAAGAATTCGGCTGAATTCTTTCTAATAATTAATTGGTTATCGCAAGCAAACCAAGACCTTGTAACACCTATTTCTATTCGCGTAGATATAATCCCACTCTTTTAATCAAGACATCAAGTTTCATGAAGAGGACAGATGACAGAAAATAACTATTTTACATCACGTTAATTATTTTACGTTTTAAAGAAAAACTATTGCCATTTTATCAAGTACTGTTAAGAATTTAGTTTCCTTATTCGTGAAGCACAAATGTACTTGAGAGCAGTTCAAAAATATTTTCTCCCACTCATGAGCTGGACGTGCCAAAATTCTCAAATAATGTTTTGCTAAAGTTAAACCATCAAAGCAATGGAGAAAACACAGGCTAAACTGTTCGCCTCAACGTCCATACAATTATGAGAAGAGAGGAATTGCAAGATGTTGATCTAATATTTAGCTACTCTTGTTAGTAATATAATGTGAATCTCGCAATGCGAAGTCATATTTGTTTAATGTTGCCTGTCAAATATTTAAAATACCCGAAACTTTTTGAATATCCGGTTAGTCAATACTATTATGGCAAGGTCCTTGTCGGTTGAGCTTGAGTATGATCAAACGAACATTAGTGCGCTTCAGTAAGCTTCAGTCTGAAAATATTGCGAGTTGATCAGTTCTGACAGGAAATTCACCAGTGTCATTACCAGTGTATCTAATTCAGAAACGACGATTTTCTAGGCAGAGCCAATTAGATGGACGAAAATCTGTGACAATCTGGCAACAAGAAAGTTTCAGTCGAGAAGCGTTTCCGTTTTTTCTATTTGATCCATACCCTTCTAAATCCATTATTCGAAAGAAAAATCCCCATTTACTTACATTTACCAATAACTAGGATATGAGAACAATACCTGGTTAAATAATTATTTTCCTCCCATCTCATAACAACAGAAAAAGTAAATTAAAAAGAATTAGAAAACTGTTATATAATAATTTAATTTAACAATTTATACAGACCATAAAGAATAAATGCTGAGGAAAATATTGTTATATAATGAATAATATAACTTCTGAAGTGATATTATATTAAACAGTTTGACCGATTACATGCGAATCGGAGCTACGTCATTTATATATATATATATATATATATATATATATATATATATATATATATATATTGTTGTTATGAATCAAATATTGCCTTAGATATCGAGCGCTACTCATATATATATATATATATATATATATATATATATATATAAAATCCCATTTGTCTTTAATGTGCACTCTTTAAAAGTAGCCAGATTTTGTTGTTCGATCTCCGATTGAGGAAATTCTGGCTTCTGATGAGGTGTGTTTTGTAGGAACGAACGCAGATTAATAGGTGAGTCGTACTAGATATCGTAATAATTTCTGATCATACAAAAAAGAATTTTTATTGACATTGCGGATGATGTAATAAATCGTGAAAATGACGTCACAATATATTCTGAAACATAATATAATAAGTAAATTATTTTTGAATGTCAACAGTAAACGTTCTATGTACATCAAATTAAGAAAGATTATTAACAGTGAAAATGCCAAATTAAACAGTCAGTGAAAAAGTGATGGCTGTAAATTATTTACGTGATACGCTAAGTGATACTGTTAATTGAAGTGTGAATTTTTAAAGAGAACGTGAGAATATAAGACTAAATCTGTTGGTAATGTGTTAAAACTATCCAGTAAATAAATTTTTCGTTGGACGATACATGTTCAAAATAATGATGAATAGTCATGTGTTTTATCATAAGGAGGACATTTTAAATACTTTATTTACAAAGTGATAAGTCTAAAGAAGTAATATGCTAGGTGGTCCGGTAAAGACAAAATTGAATCATAGCCTGACTGTTTCAATGTCATCGATTGGCTGCTGTCATGTTTTGATTATCAATAAAAAAAGATTGCAACGCTTTAGAATGAGTAATATTTTGTAGTGATACGATACGAAGAAATAGAAGTGTTGGATCTTGTGTTATGAAAAGTAGAAAAACGTGCAACTCATTGAATATATATATATATATATATATATATATATATATATATATAAGAGAGAGAGAGAGAGAGAGAAAGAGTTAAAAATTTAGGTCGAAGTTATGTTAAAATGTTCGGCGTAAAGGAAATACTAATCAAAACACTAATGTTTATTTATCTGAAAATTGGGTCTAATGTGCGGCAAGATTAGTGCCGTGAATTTAGTACAAGACTCCGTAGCACATGCGTCCAGATTTGAGCCCCAGTCGTAAAAAAATTCTGACGAGTATTTGACGATATATCAATAGAAATGAAATGCATGGTTTATCTTGCGAAAAATAATATATACCGGAAATAAAACACACTTCCCAATTCATAGTATGATATACAGCGAGAATGAAGTTTACCCCCACAGAGAAACGTACCCATACACACAGCAAATAAACACGCAATTAATAGGGCACACTCGTATGACTGCTGCAAAAATGCAATTAAAGCTAAAAATCAGACTATTTCTCGTTCATTTAATAAAATGCAAGCCGAAAAGACATAACTGAAAGATTGTAATTTATGTTCTGACTTATGTGCACTATAAACTTATTCGCAGCTATAAAAATTTTCTTTGTATAAAAAGTGTACTTTGTAGAACTCAGAAGCAAGGATATTATATATATATATATATATATATATATATATATATATATATATGTGTGTGTGTGTGTGTGTGTGTGTCTGTGTGTGTTTTAAGCTAAACGACTGTAGCTCCGCCTGTGTTGATCACAACACAGATGAAGTAATTTTGAAGATCCAATTTCTCAATTTATTTTCATTTAAGCAACATCCTATTGCTGTTTGATTATGGTCAATCGATGTTATGCCACGAACGGCGTGGTCCGCAGGAATGTTTAATAAGCAAATAAATTTACAATGAAGGCGGTTGTTCAAAATAGTGGGCTGTTTATACCTTTCTGTTTTTGGTTAAGTAAAGTCCGTGACGTGATAGAAAGCTGGTAAAATATACAAGAATACGCCAATAATTTAGAAAAAGTAAGATGTTGGCGTTGAAAAGTCAAGGTAATATTATCATATTCTCTTTTCAATTAAGTACTTGAAATTGCAAATTTTTAAAACAGGTAAACGTAGCCAAATAAACTTTTCTTGCGTAACTTGGTCACTTTTAAGCAATGACTTAAAAAAGTAGTTAAAATTTTGATATAATTATCATAAAGCATGTTCGTAAATCTCAAAGTTTGGGACGATATTATAAGCAATAGTTAAAAATGTACATTTAGCGCAAATTGAAATAAATTTTGTTCAATATAGATTATTGTACTATATTACGCAAAAGAACGCAATCTTTGAATAAAGTTTCAGAAATAATTTATTAGGCTAAAACATTTTCTACAGAAAGAGATTATTGCAGCGACCAAAAGCTTCACTTTGAAAATTTGTTGTTATTCGTCGGTAAATAGACTTTATTTAAACAAAAAGAGTGACTTTTTAAACAATTTTACATGTAATATTTTTTATTGAAAAAATAATATCGAGTAAAATATTATTTGGATGAAATATTTATTTAAAAATAAAGTCTATAATTGCAGACAATGTATGAAATTGAAGATATTTCGCAATACATTGCGATTGGCAATATTGGATGGGCGAGTTAGTTTGTCCAAATAAACAAACACTTTTTGGGTAAAAGCAATTACTCTCTGCGTTATAATAAAAATTTAAAATTATAAATTGGCAGCGAATTGCCAAGAATGTAATAGAAGCTTCAAAAAAACAGTCTATTCTTTGTTGAAAACTTAGCGCATGATTGTGAAAATATTGATATCGTAAGATGACTTTCCTTTATTGTGTTTAAACTGTCCGACTTTTCTTGGCCTCCGTGGTTGATTCGGGTAAATCGACGAAGACTGCTATAAGGAATATATGACCAACGACTGATAAGATAGTTGCTGCTGTTGAGAAATCAATGCAGTCATCATATTTAATGTATCCACTATTTCCTTTTGTGGTTTCCTTATTTGCACTCATAGTCCTGCAATGGACCGATTGATTCTGACTAGATGACTAAACACACGAAATTAAAGGAATCTAAGTTTGTCCATCCATATTTACTGGCACGTTCTTAAAACTCATAATTGTTTGTTTTTTCAAATTTGTTCAAAAAAGCAACGAATTCTCAAGTTACCAGGAATTATTTCAAGCAGACAACCACTAATTAGACAATTAATTTATAAAACAAGCAAATAATCAACCAATGAACACAAATGTTTATGTTTGGCTCATTTACCTTAGATTCAATGGTTTTTCTTTATATATGTTCCATTTTCAGATTGTAATATTCTTCATTCAAGATAAAATCAAAAGGATCATTACTTAATTCATCGAAATAAACACACTCTCCTGAAAGAATCAGTGATTGAGATAATGATCATAATTGGCATTAATAATAAATTTGTCATCCTTTACACTGGAGTAAAGCTTGAAAAAATTGATCAATTTGGCGGATAATTTTCAAAATTTCAATTAACGTAATTTTAACTCAAAATTTTATAACCCATTCAGTTTGTGTTGTATTAAAAACGAAAAATTGAAAGTATTTGTCTCCAAAAGTGCCCTCCAGACTGACAAATGACAACAAGCTTAACAACAACATGACACTGTACGCTGGTCGCCTAATGTAAAATATTCGAAGCGCGATAATAAAATAAACAAACAAGTTAAATTTTCCGCAAGAAAATCAGATGTGTGACTTATCCTTTGACACAGCATTATATTTATCACCCACAAAATGGATAGCCATATATCAGACACGGCAAGAAAAAATTATTTACAGATATTTATAATTGCCGACCCATCCTTAATCCACACCACTTACACATAAACCTTGAGTAATACGACCTAGTTGTTTGGTCGACGTTTAAAGCAATCCCTAACCGTATCATTATAGATGAGGTGCGTACAGTTGACACTATTACATTATCTGGCGTCTGAAACGAAACTTCACGCACGCGGTTTTTAAATGGTGAATGGAGATACTATAAAACTGCGCAGAATGACTCTTAAAAGCATAAAATTTCTACCTATAAACAATAAGTAATAATGCAAATTTACTTTCATTTATTGTTTCCTTTGTCTTTGAAATCTCTCTCTTCTGTCGAAAAGAAAATGGGCTTTCATTTATTGAGTTTCATTTACCTGCTCTATAATAAATTTATACTTCAATACATGATTTATTTCTTAATTAAAATTCAAATATGATCATTTCAAAGACTTTCGTTGTCTTTATTGTGTGAGCAATATTGCCAGGATAAGAAATGAATTAATTTGTTACGGTGTTACTCAGATATGCTCAATTTTGCGAAAGTTTGTGAAACTCAAGCCAGCTGCAAGTAAAATTGTAACATTTCTGGTTTAAAAGTTCGAACAGAAATGAGGAAACATGTCAAAATTTCAATGCTTGTGCAATTACTAAGATCAATCTTGGTGGGTATAGAAATTAGTTTGCTCTGACTTGAATTGACATGAGTCATTTCGTAACTTCTTGCAGGACATCGATTAAAGAATTGTCTTTGCCATTTTAACAAAATACTCTTCTTTTACCAATGAAAGTGAACCCATATAGCAAGACGCCTTGTTTTGTGCACCAAAGAGGAGAAACTACACCAATTTAGTATTTATTTTTACACGAATTGATGGTTGATTAAAATTTTATTTTTAAAATTTTATATCGACAAATATAAATAACACACGAAGAAAAGGCAGCAAAAGTAGAGAATATTCATAAACTACAGGTAATAAATTGATAATCACAACTTTTGACATACACAAATTGACACAAAACATATAACTAACATGTTAGTATATCTGAGCGCTTTCAAGAGTATTTTATTTATTTAACTCGCGATTAAAATAAAAAATGAATCGAGTGCATCACATCAGTATTGAAATATTTCAACTACACATTGGTGTCGATTTATTCGATGCTAGTTGACTATTGACTAGTATTGACTCTTGGTTTTGTTGTTTTTGTTGTTGAGACATAGTTGGTGAGCACCCGGATGGACTTGAGGAGGACCAATGACTTGGCGAATCACTATCAGGACTCGGAGTGTGCCCACTGCCGCTTCCCGCCGTTCCAGAGCAAAATGAAGCTATTCCTCCATTTGTTGGCTCACCAGACGGATTGGGGAGAGTGGACTGTTGAGGTTGAATTTGTTGCTGCTCAGGACGTTGCTGAGAATTGGAATACTGGGAGTTCAAATGGGGGTAACAACTATGATGGTTTTGATTATGGGATGTGGCATAACTCTGAGATGTAACACTTACGACTGGTGACGATTCAACTGACGACGTTGATGTTAATGCAACGAATGGGTTAAGATTTGACGATGACGAGTTTGATGTAGAGCAATTTGATGATAAGGCTTGTGATTGTCCATCCAGGTGCAGCTCATCCACATTGCCGTTGTTGTCTCGACGACTCACTGCAACTAATCTCTGTTGCAAAAAAATCAAATTTAGCATTTGAATTTTTGAAACTGCAAAAAAAATAATTTCCAGATACTTGAATGTTTGCACAGAATTAGAGATATATTAGTTCCGGTGATATCTGACAAAAATATTTCAGATTAACTTGAATTTAATTGTCGCAAAATGCTAACCAATGAATATTCTAATTATCATTCATATGAACAACTGCTGTGTTAATTATTCGGCTTAATCAACCAGATCTTATATGCCAAATGGAAAGTTTGTATCATCTACGGTATAGTTCATGTTTACGCTAAAACAGGTAAAGTTCTTTCAAGGACAGCAATGCTTCATTACCAGGAAGCCAAATTGTAAATTACTCAAATAAAGTGTCTTGAGTTCTAGGACTTCGCTTCCTTGACAGTTCTGGTTACTAATGATGAGTTTGGCAAGCTCACTAATGCATGAAATATTCAGTGGATTGTCTTTCAGTCCAGAATTCTTAGAATTGTTTAAATAATGTTTGCGAAATAAGGTAAACACAGATGCAAGTTATTCACGTATACATTGTTAGGCATATAAATTCTTTACAAAAAGAAATACATTAATGGTTAATGTCAGGTGCATTGTTGTACGATTGATTAAATTAAATGGGATTGGTGCTCATCTCAAGTTCGAAATCCTGATTAAAAGAACAATTGTCACCACTTATTCTAGCAAAATTTGCGTAATTCTACGTTCTATATACGTGAGACGAAAGATAAAATTGGTAACCGACGTGATTACACAGATATTTTGCAGGCGATATAAATAGTCAAGTAAATATTTTTGCTAAATTGCTAAGGGTAAAAACCACAACAATTCTATTCCATATTTTATATATGCATTGCAGTTTAATGCTGGGTAGTCCGTTTTACGCTTTGCTCTGATAATCATCATGAAAAGTCAAAACGTGTTAGTGCGTGCGACTGATTGGTCGAATAAAACGTCATTTAAGTACTTTTTACATTATCTGCACAAACAATGATTTTTTAAGGTACTTTGAAGCTTGAGGCCTATGAACAACGGAAATATATATTTAGATAGATCGTTCAGTCAAGTATTTGTTATATTACATGTATTGACCAGAATGTGTGCTAAGCATAAATGTAAGGGATAAGATCGTTTCAGCCGAACAATTCAACATTATTTATTTATAGAAATTCTATAGCTGAGTAATAGTATGTATAGGACGGTCAAGCCGATTATTAAAGAAGAAAATTCAAGAGCATATTAGAATAACCACAGCTGGCATGGGAGAGCAAGTTTCTGCAATATCTCAACACAACTTTCACAAATATGACACAAAAATCAGGCGTATTTCGAGGCGCTCATCAAAGTAATAAACGAAAAATAATTACACAATTAGAAAGCTGTTGTATGCAATATTCATAATCCTCAGCTAAATAAACAAAGTGGTTCATATATTTATGCAAATTACCAGTTGCGAACTTGATATGGACACCAATTATAGTATATATATATATATATATATATATATATATATATATATATATATATATATATATATATATATATATATATATATATATACTTTTATTTGGAAAAACTAAGCATTGTATCAGGTGTCATAGTTAGTTCATCCAGAAGACCGAATGCGACCTTACTGAATACTCTTCAAGTGCTGTCCGGAATTTTTCCGTAAACGGAACTCGAACCAAGGCAAATTTGCATTTGAGTCTGTGACTATCCACTTCACAACCTTGCTGCACACTAATCATAATTCTCAGTTACCTACTAATTTGCGCTTTTGATTAGCCTTCCCTTTAGTGGGAACTTTTGTTGCATCTCTTTAGACTTAAAGTTCCAACTAGCCACAAATAACTCATCATTATAGAACAGACATCACGCTACCTGGGAAAATGATGTTGAATTGAATATTTATATAATTAAACGATCATTGATTGCGCGAGCGCTAATACAAAGATACTTAAATCAAGGTTGTGAGCTTGACATGAACAATAATAATTTCAACAATACGTCTAAAGAGATGCCACGTAGACGTTCATTATTGTTCGCAGATCAAAGAAAGCACAGAACAAGAAATACCCCCGGCAGGTACTGTGAAGATAAAAGCGGAGTAAACAATTACGAGGTTGAAAGAATAGTGAATTCGAGGAAAAGATTTTACAATTTATTTGAAAAGAATAAACAACGCAGATCGAAGTGAAGAGAGGATTATTGAACAAAACAAACTATATGCTCGATAATGTCTTCAATTAATCCTTTACATAAAGGCCCGTTTATTACAGTCTTGATAAGTACTCCCGTAAACAATGTAATTTTTCGAATTCGAAAAGAAAACTAAATCATACATGGAAGTATGAATTTATTATGAGGCAAAAATATACTAAACAGTTAAAAATAACATTTTCTTCTCGCTAGAACTCAACTCGACTGTAATGTCTGATACTTTTTATAATATTTTTTTGGAAATCAAGGGAGAAAAAGTTGGATTTAATGAACATATCACACAAGAAGAAACAGGAAGCGAAAAGCGTACATGATGACGTAAATGCACATAGAGACACACAAAAAAAACAAATAAACAGTTTATAATCAGATGAGGATTACGCATGTTTCATAAAAAAGTCTTCGCTGAGCGCAATTGCTTTTCCTGTTTTTTAAGAACATTTGGAAATCCGTCTTATTTAGTGTGTGATTTTTATATACAATGTGTTCAGCTATTGCGGAAATGTTTTCCCTGTGCCCGGCATGCGTATTCTAAATCATACTTGAATTCGCTTCTTGGGAAAAAAGAAAATGACTTTTTTAACAAATTTGTACATACTAGATTCATGATATATTTGTACTTCTATACATGATTTACTTCTGATTTCAAATTACAAATGCATAGAAAATGGCTAAACTGAAATTTATACAAGACCTTAAATTCAATGTTTAACTGTGTTGTGTTATAATAAACATGTTATATTTATTTTGTTTAACATAAAATGTACCTCTCAAATTCTGCTATCAATTATAACGAAGCTAGAGAAAATAAAATCATGTGATGAGGATTGGCTATTACAGTTGAACTCACTTGACTACTAGCGTTCACGCACTCTGTACGGTTTTCGCATTCGATTTGGCTAGCGTTCATGCTAACAGGTGGAAAATTGGTTGGCGCATGTGAAAACGGTGAAGTTACGACCGCATTTAAAGGCGCCATGCCGAGATTAGAATCGGTATGCGCCAAAGTTGAAATAAGAGTAATATTGTCAATATTGTTGGAATTCGCATTAGTATTGAGAGCAACGTGGTTGACATTATTAGCAGAGTAAACAGATGGTGACAAATTACGGCTGATAGCGACTGCTTCCGTGTTAACTTTTGAAATCCAATTGTCAGCATTATCAGCAGATTGGCAGGAGATGTTTGCTTCAGGTGAAAACTTGTTGCTGAATTGATTTATGATTGAAAGCATAGTTTAAATGATAAAAATATTTTGCCAACATGAAATTGAAAGGGAAGATTTAAAAAAAAAGACTTTATGCGACTAATTTCCCGCAAAGTAGAATTTTTTTTAAACGAATCATCACCGACTTCGACGCTACGTTTAAAAGTGATGGATGCAAGTGTGCAGAATTTTTAAGGTCCTCATCAGATTGTTGTACAACGTCAGCTCAACCTCGAATAGGAGCTATGTATAAAGCAAGGGATTACAATCGTTCAAGCATGTTTCTTCCTATTTTTACCCCACTGAATTAAAAAGAATTGGTGTCGCCCACCAGAAAGACATGCATTACGTATTTGCGCATGCGTCTATAAATAGTAACTTACTCAGCATATTGTAATCACACAAAAGTGTTTAAATTTTCATCATTCATCAAACATTTTAGTCTTTATTATGTCCTGTGCTATTGACGATGACATATGTATGAGGTAATCAAATTATAAAGATGGTAACTTCATTTTCAAGTTATTTACCACTTCAATTATATGATGGAATTAATTAATTAAGTGTCGACACTAAAGGGGAAGAAGAAAGCAATGTAGTATATTAACATTCTTAAAAATAAACCGAAAATTTATGCATGCATAATTTTAATAAAGTCAAGGTAAATGTATTGAATGACTTTTAAAAAGAGTAAATTGCATTTAAGTAATACAGATTGTGGATAAAACAAAGGAATTGCGATAACTGAAGAATTTATATGATAAATGCTTACTTCTATAACTTCCCTATTGTCATTGAAAGGAAAGAGGATAATCTAATTTAATCGATTATTTATAAACATTAATCAAAATTGAGGTAATAAAAAACCAAAGAATAGCTAGTTTGTATTTTAAGCTTAAAAGTTATACGGGAAATCTTGTGTCCAAGACATAAACGCTTTTTTCTGCATTAAACGGTGTTTTATAGTCAATTTTTAATTTAATTTTTTTTGCTTTGAAACATTTAATTCAAAAATATTATCATGTCAAATCCTAAACAATGGCAAATTTTATAATTAAACGATCATCGATTGGGCGAGCCGAGCTGCGATCTTGATATTATAACCAATCCCATTATATCGACAAATGTAATATATAATTGGATTGGTGCTTATATCAAGATTGCAACCCTGAGAAGAATTAATGGTAACTTTTTTCTATCCAATAAATTAAGAAGCCATATTAACAACTGTTTTAAAATATATTTCAGATTCTTTTGTATGGTCTATTATGAATAAACCCAGTTTATAAATCGACTTTTCAACTGAGGGGTAAATTACCAAAGGAAATTAAATCCAACATTTTTACAAGCAGTTCTGGAGAACCAAACATTGCCCGTGTTCTTTTACGAAGAAGCTGCAAAATTCAAGCTTACTTTATAACAGAGAAAGACTATTTCGCTTGGGACTTTGCAGAAACATCTGATGAATAACTAAATGATATCCGAGCACATTTACCTCATCTTTCAGAAGTTTAGAATGAACGTTTTATGCTTGCAAAAATTACGTTTTCATACATATTTCATAGCGCAATTCTTATAACTAGGCAAGCAACGAGAGAAAAGCTGAAGCATTTTCGTCGTAATGAACCGCCAGATATGAACAAGTTTGTCCTTAATTTATCGAATAAGAAACTTAATACTTTCCAAAGTGAGGCTCGCACTTATGGAAAGCCTTTTGCAATCCCGTTAAAGTAAATCATATAATAATGCAAGCAGTTTTGATTAGTCGTGTGCGTGTTGAAGGACAACTGTATAAATTCCACAAATGGCATCAGGTTATTAGATTAAAAATTAATAATGAGTAGGATAACACTCTAGCTTTTATTGATGGGTTGCTTAAACATAGAGTGATGGCACATTGTTTAGATCACCTTTCCATAAGAAAGGGTGAACAGTGCAATGTATGTAGATCAACAGGTACTCCTTGGTTAATACATTATGTAATAGGGCATTGCGTAATTTTTTGCCTGAAGGAGGTCACTCACTTCATTTTATAGATAATTATAGGCCTAGAGATGTACTAGAAGCCGTTCTGAGAAAGATAATACGGTAGATAAGACACCGTTGTATAGTCATCCAATATATAAATGTGAGGAAACTATGAAATGCATAAAGGATAGATTGCGTTCAGAGTGGAAGTTTACATATTTTTCAGCTGGCAAGTTTGATTACATCCAACACCAAACTTCCACTACCCTTTGTGGAAGACGATCTTTATTGAATCTTATTTGAATAGTAATAATAATACAAATTCAAAAAATAATAGCAGCAATGAGAATAATAATAATAATAATAATAATAATAATAATAATAATAATAATAATAATAATAACGAATATAGTCATAATTTATAATATTTTTTCAACATTATTCCTCTAATATAATTTGTATAATTGTTTTTGTTGCAAAAAACCGAAACATCAACGAACTTTTTCAATAAAATGTACCAATAAACGTTCTCTGTCAATGACATGCAGAGGATTCTTCTTTAAATTGCGGTCTGATTGAAATAAATTTGCTTAAGTTAATTAGTACACGATTTATAAAGAAATATATCGACCAAAAGTTTAACGGCTAACACAAATAGGGCTTCATTCGCAATTTAATAGACAGGCTGATAGAGTTGAGGTAATACATCTAGTGATAAAAGTCATTCATTTCTGAGATTCGGCAAACGTATTATGGCATTTCTCCAACGGAAACACCTCAGTAAACTACGTTTTTGCTCATATTTATAAGGCACAGTGTACCTATTGACAAGATAGATATAATAGCATCAGATGATTATAAATTAAATTTAGAATTTTGACGACGCTTTATAAGTAGCAATTTTTCTTGTTTGCCAGTTTTAATGTAATTTGTTTTCAAGCCCATCGGATTTTGTGTCCGGCATGGCAACCTGCGTAACGTGTAAATCATAAAGCATATTCGATTACTACGAAAATAAATAAATACATGGTAAACTTAAGGTGCTTCTTTGTGAAACTTGTTAAATAAAATGGAATTTGTGTTCATTTCAAGTCCACAAACTTGATTTAAATGTAGACATCAACGCCCATGCAATCAATATGTGCTTAATTGCATATACGTTAACGTGCGGTGAATACTGAAAAACAATATTATAGAGATAATGCAGCTATATTTCTAGCAATTGAAAGTTTACATGAGACTACTAGGAGGAAACGTCGCATTTTTGATTTTATGTACCTTCTATATACAGTGCTGGTTGATGCTAAATGTGTCAGTTAACTGCCGTACTTTGATGATGAAAATGAGAAGAAAAAACACGTACGTACGTGCGACTGACGGTAGTTTTCCTACGTTGTGTGACTAGCGAAATATAATTGGATTATTGCTTATCTCAGGTACGCAAACTTGATTAAAATAATTGAGATCACCGCCCACTCAGTCAATGTTTGCTTAATCGCATGTCTCTTATACGTATAACGAAGGCTACATATATATTATGTCTGACTGCACAGTAATGATGCAAACGCAGTTTACAATCTGCGGATATCAGCGTATTTGGTGAGCACACTTATTGTTATAATATATATATATATATATATATATATATATATATATATATAAATCTATTCTAATATTATTGCTGGTTTAGAAAATATTGAGGATACAGAGCAATTAGCAGTTGGACTTTAGAAATGTAGTTTAAATAATAATTCTGAGGGATTTAGTTGTTCTAAATTAGATGATCATACCGCATATATGGATTATCCGAGCCTGGCATCTCAGAGGCTCTCTTATGGTAGTGACCAAAGGGCCTCTACAAAAGCAGTTTGCCGTTGCATTCTAATGCTTTTTGTGGAGGTTAGCAATGTGTCAGTACATGCGTTAAAAGATATTTGGCCTATATTGTGCGACAGTGTAATTAAAATGGGATTAGTGATTATTTATAGTCCGCAAACCTGATAAAAATAAATATTGAATGTGTAAAAGGTCGCGTTACTGATTTCAATAGCATACCTGGTAAGATTGACTTTTGATTCTTCTTCGGATACGAATGGCTGACCAATATTCAACAAGTAGCTTGACGGTTGCCATCTAAAATAGGTATTAGACGTAGCTGGTAACTGGCAGTCTTTTTCAGATGTTAGCCTATACGGCTTCGATTGACCAATTTGTGTTTTATTGTCATCCAAAACAGGTGCCATTGGTAATAGTCGATTATTTGAGACACTCATTATGGATCCATCTACTTCAGAATTTAATTCTTTTTTGGTTTCTCCTTTAACGAGTTGTCGGGATTTCATTTCATGGGCAGGATTCGAGTCAGTTATGAAGCTAAAATTGCATGGATAAACGCCAAGTTGATGAGTAAAATAACTAAAGGATTTAAGAAACATTAAAACGTGTAAACTCACGATAATAAATTTGTCTATTTCGATAAGTATTCTGCGCAATCACAAATAAAGACAGCTAACTTTTGACAGATATTTGGCGACATGCTTTCTCTTTTTTGAAGTATTAAATACATATTGAATATATTTACCAAGTAAAGTTAGTTGTGCAAATATATACTTAAATTTAAATATATAACAGAAACTTTTGCATTAATTTAAACTACATTTGCCACAAGTTGTGTTTTATTCCTGTGCGTATTGTGTCAACCCTAAAGATGAGACTGGAAATTCGGTCTCGAAAATTCTGAAAAAGAACAATGGAAAATCTTGTCCCAACGTCATTTTCAGACAATCAGCTGATGGAAGGCTTAAAAAAGATGAGACAAGTGAGAACCCATCAATCGAGGCCAAAAATCAGATCACCTGAAAATGATCAAAATTCAAGATTTTACTGACCTAAGAGTGCTATCAAAATGCTGTCAAATCCACAGCAAGAAGGACAGCACTGCGCAACGAGATTCATCATTTAATTTAAAATTCTTAATGGATATGATGTATGAATGTATGTGAGTAAAGTGGTGCATTAATCTATTTACAATCCTGTTAACGTCAATGTATTAGCATATGTTGCAAACTGCCGTAACTTCGTTGAATTCAGTACTAACCTTAAGCCTGCTACACATTTGGTCAGATAATATGGGTAAATGATTGGTACACTATCGTATAAAACGGTGTGATTCTGGCTTCGACTGACGAGAGGCCAATAAGCACGAAGCAGAAGCACATTCTAAATCTTAAATTAGCTGATTTGTTCCCAGGTACACAATGTCTAATGTGTAAATGCATATATGCCTGTTCTACACACAAAAAATATACAAATATTTTTTTTCAACTTAGTGTCATTATTAAAATACTTAAAGAGGAACAAACGAATAATATAAATTTAAAATTTTAAAATATTCAGAGACAAACTTTATGATTTGGGGTTTAAAAACGACGTTAAATGACGGAGTACAAATTTCCCGAAAGGGACCAAACCTAATTGTGTTTTTGACTACATAAACATGAAATGTTGTAGCATGACTGTAGTAGAACAGAAAGTGAAATGTCTAAAAACGAGTAATAAATAAAAAAACAGGAATGAACCTAGCTTAAATCGATACGCCTGCCTAAATAATAACACAGGCAGAGGGCCACCAAGACTTTAATACTACACATAAGTGAAGCAGACTAAAATGAGAGGTTAGGCGGCATCGGATATTTAAATTTCTTCCGGGTCCCAGTGTTTTTTTTGCCTCAAGTAAATTCCACAAGCTTGAGCTATTCGAATGATTAAATTTTGACGAACATCTATATCCATCCAGGATATATTTCCTAGAGAGGGTTTGCAACATTTAATTTTCAACTTTTTCCGCTTCTCTTGGCACACAATGAGGAAATACTCTTATGGTCATACTTATAGGAAAAAAAGAGTATCAAAAACCTTTTTTCATGATAATAAACTCAAAATAAACTTTCAGATCAACATCTGTCGATTTGAGAAAAACTGTATATCGCATTAACTTAGAGTCGGTCTTGCAGAAGTGACCGTAATATCGAACATTATTGTTCGTTTTATACTGGATTAGTAAGTTGCAAACTGCCAAAATTGAAATTGTGCAACCGTCATATTCATTTATGTGAAATATATACAAGTCTATTAGAGACGAGGGTCGCATATTTAATTTTAATTTTCTTAATATGCATTGATATTTGATCCTCGTACGTCAGTTTGGCGTTGTGCTTTGATAATGTCATATCTATACGTGTAACTTACGGCAGTTGTGCGATTGGTTAAATATGCAGGGATTTTATTTAAATAATGGTTGTTACCGCCATTGCATGATGAATGATTGTTTAATTTTTTTTAAATATGCATACATGAAAAAGGCTGCAAAATGTCTTGTTCATGACTCCAAAGATATTTTACAGCTGAAATTTACAATCAAATACAAACTACGCGAGTCCATCTGTGATAAGAGCCGAGTTAACTTATATATGGATTGTGGTTTTATCTTCGTAAGTCCTTTTGTCGTCGTATTTTGATAGTCATGAAAAGTCAAAACGCGTCAGTAAAATTTGGATGAGAGTAGATTTGAAATTTTGTTCGATTGCTTTGACGTAATATGTTGAAACTTATCTCAATGTTGCAATCTTGATTTATCGAGAAACTTATTAATCAGTCAAAATGATTTATCAAAATTTAGAGTTATGCTAAACCACTTCACCTAAGACATTTGCGATTGTTTTTCGTATGATGAAGTTCAAATATTCAACAAAGTGTTATGAACCAACAAACTAATTTTGAAACTTAAAAGAACAAAACAGCGTTTTTTAAAGTGCTTTTATTAATCACTTGAATTAAGCAGAATAATGGAAATGACGCGACAAAAGAGTTATCCGCTAGTTTTAGGTTATATACGCCTGCTGGTAGATTACAAAACGATATAAATATACGACAACTCGCTGCTTCATTTTCGAATAAACTTTGTATTTATTTAGATTTAGATCAAACTGTGTCCGAACATAATAATAAAAATTATTTGAATATGCATTTATTAATTAACTTTAGAATAATTAGTGCGTTGAAATCAAGGTAACGATCATGATTTAAACACCTATCTAATTATGTACATATAACTATCAGTGTAAAATAAGTATTGTGTAATGTAGGAAAGTTAATTCATCCAGAAGATTGGTTTCGTTCTTATTTGAAACACTTCACGTACTGTTCATAATTTGCTGCGGACAGAGTTCGAACCATGGCACGTCAGCTTCGGAATCTGTTGTTCGAACCACTGAGCTAACCTGACGCATATATACGTACATAACGAGAGGAAGAAATCGGTATAATGGATGAATTGCTTTATCTATATTATACAATGCTTAGTTTATACTGACAAATGTAAGTATATAATGAGACTGGTGTTTATATCAAAATCGCAACCTTAATTTGATTATTTTTTACCACCACCCGCCCAATCAATGCTGATTTAATTAAATGAATAATTAATTCGTTTCATGGTCGTTATAACGCAAATTTGAACAGATTAGAATGAACATAGTAGGCCACGCATATATACAGTCTCTCATGAAACAGCAAGTTATTTCGTACGCCCATCTCCACAATGAATCACACTTTTAAAATGAGGTTAATCAGTTTTTGTTCGGCACCTTTATTTCTTTAGGTATGCCACTATTATTAACTTTGCCTGTAAGGCAATAATCAAAGCAGTTTTTCTCATTTTCAACATCATGAACAATGTCTTTATCATCGGCCTCTTCCTATGGAAGTCGCTTCTTTTAGAGTATATTTTTCTGTCGCTTTTATCTTTGCCAATGCTTCAATAGATAGTCCTTTGAACAAAACAGACTGGGCATTAATTGTGCCCGCCCGAAATCAGCTGATGCTTCATTCAGACACACATTAGAAATACCAATCACCCCACACAAGAAACCGAATTCACTTTCTTTAACTAACTTCAATAGATTAGCCTCGGTTCGCTGATACATTTTTTCAATTTAGGGGAGTTCCCTCATTGTTTAACAACCAGTGTGTACTCGTCAAGGACAACATCAAAATCACAAGAATTAATCACTAAACCATTGTGCGCCTGTCATCCGTCAAGCTCATTTGATTTCTTGAATTTTTAATTATACATCATTTATTGCGTTCAGTTTTTCTGCAAATCAGTTAAGATTTCGCTAATGTAGGAAAGAATATTTTATCCAAAGACCCTAGCTGAACAAAATTGCCAAAACTGCAACGCAAGTAGCAGGGAAATCTGATTAAAAAGATACTAGTTTTTAAAAATTTCTAAATTAGTACAAAATAACGGCAAATATTCGGTCAGTATTATTGAAAATCATTGCATTATTTACATAAAATTATTTCGGTTTCTTAAGCTTTTTCGAAAAAGTAGTTATCTAACGAATTAAAATCATTTGTTAATTACAAATCACGACACCTACTTAATTGGAACATATGTTGACATTTCTGTGCATTCATTGTGACTCTCCTCGGGTGAAAATGTAGACAATTTTGTGGGTGCACCTGTTTTGGCTAGATTTCTGCTTTTTTCGGGAGCTGCGTAGACCTTATCTGTTGGACCACGCCTCTTTAAACCTGCGATCGATCTATCTGTTTTTGCTACCTTGTTTACTGTTGAGTAGAGCTCGGCAAGAATACCTTCTGATTGGCCGTCTGTTCGTCCACACTTATTATTACCTGCGTTGCGCTCAATACGACGTGTTGGTGTGTCACTGATTTTCATTGTTGACTTTTTCCCATAAAGTGGAAGTATTTCTTGCGGTTCTGCGTAAACAGCTGTACATTGAGAAATGCTGGTGGATGAAATATCTGTGCAACTGACTGCAGGTTCTAAGTCGTGATAAGTATTACTGAGACCAATTCCCGAAATCGCCATAATCTCTGTGGATGATAGAGCGTTAGAAGAAGCCGTGTCAAAATCGTCACCGAGTAGTTTTGTAGCTAAAATAAAAGTAAATGTAATATATTTGAAAAAAATCCAATTGAATATTATCCAATAAATTATGTATTTCTAAATTTAAATGCAACGCGTTAGAAAATAAAAATACTTCTAATGTTCCCTAAGATCGAACCGCAGTTTGAGCGAAAAATCGAGAGAAAAATCATTAAAACGTCCTTTTGAAGTAAAGAAAGACAGATAAACATCAATTTAAGCAAAGTTTTTATGATTGAAGACCACGGAGATGTTAAAGTTTTAATCAACAAACGACATCGCCGAACATTGCAGACTAGCTGCTGAACACGATCAAATACGTGTAAACATTATGTTGCGTTGTATTTAATACTGATAACGCTCCAATGACTCTATTGTAGGCTAACAGGAACGCAAGAAAAATTCCACGCAGAAACACAAACGTTACAATGCTGAAGAACCTGGGGAATTACGGAAACTGCAGTCGAGCCTCCGAAGAGATCAAGTTATAAGAATAATTTTAGAATTTGTTCTATTTAAGAGACGCACTTCCCTACGAGCAAACTCCTAATAATTGCTTAAAAATAAAGCGTTTGAGTCTGGTGAATGTGCTAATTGTTATGCTTTAAAAACTTTGTTCATGCTATTGTCAAAACCAATGAATACTTTAACTGCGGATTAATTAATAAAGGATGGATTAAGCAATAATTGTAAATCCTGAGGAAATCCGTATAAAACGACTCAACTAACATGGGTAATCGTAATGTATTAAATCAAAACGCAGTGGGGAATGATGAAGTATCACAGCAATTTATGTATATTATTTGCTGCGTAGAAATAATTTATAAATAAAATTACACAGAAACCATTGCGTAAATATTAGTAAATTAGTGCAAATGGAACCCGAAGTATAAATCAAAGTCAGCATACAAAGAATAAACTCCTGTACACGTGCATATCTTGCTTATTTGTGACTTATCTTTTGGAGCCGGTAATACACAAACACACACACACACCATATATTTGGTCGAGAAATGTGGAAAAGTTGGACGGTACAATATCGTATACGAATGTGTATTCAAGCAGTAACGGAGTTAATTTAATATAAATTGGGCCACAATGTGGCTTCAAAGCTAACCCACAGTATAAAACATGCCGAGCCTGTAAAGTGTGCCACCACAATGGCTACTGAAATAAAGAGCCTGTGCCGGGTACCAAAATATTGTATTTAAAAAGAGATTGAGTTTTAACAAAATTGCGAGATACAGCCATTACTGAACACATGTTAATCCAGAAAATTAATACAATAGGCCTTTATCGACACCAGTTATTGCATTTCACGGTAATCATGCTATAACTCAGTTTGGCATGTAATAGCTGTATATGCTTTGTTGATCAATTATATCTCAAACAAATCATATATTCGGACAAGTAATATGGTAAAGTTTGACTGTGCAATATCGTAGATGTAATGTATACTGAAACAATAGTAGAGTAACCTTTGGAAAAAATCTGTAGCAATATGTCTTCAAAGCCAATAGACCAGATGTTATATGTACAAGAAGTGTAAAGGTTTACAACGCAATGATAGTAGAGGTAGGCTCAGTTTGAACAAAAGTTAAAATAACATGGATTCCAAAAACCTGCTATGTTTGCAAATCGTTATACATTAGCCTAAATCGAGAGCAGCCATCCCATTTCGACAGTACCCATAACATAAATCAAATAACCAGATAATAGTAGTACATTCTTGGCTGTGGAGAATAAACCTAGCCTATATATGATAAATAGCACGCATCTTTAGAAATCTGCGGCCTGAGTAACGACCACTACTAATTAGTCAGCTTCGTAATAGTAGCATGCCTATTACCACGTCTAATGGAATGCAGTTACCAGATTTTTTTCACGTAAAGCCTCGAGTTCGGTTGAACAATGCAGTAATACGTAGTGTAAAATTAAAAGTAATGCCATGGAAGAAGAAGGCAGGTCTCATTTGTTGAAGAAAGATTTGGCCACTGCCGCCTTGGCAGATAGTACTTGTCAACTGTGATTCGCAAACTATTTTAAAAATGAAACTGGATGCAAGCCCCAAACCCAATGACTAGATAATCCAGCGTTATATTATAATGAATCTACTCTGCCTCGGCCGACTCGCTTATTGACTTAATCTATTACGGTTGGGTCGTTTATGTGGATTCCCTCATAATTTATTATTAGTTTGTCACCCAGCCTAGACTTAATTATCAGTTCTCCGCAGTCAAGGCGTTAATTTGTGCAGTCAATCCTCTTACTACGTTTTTCAGTCAGTCAGAAGCCATCTTGGTTTCCTTGACACGAATGTTTAATTTATAATCAATTATATTTCGGATTTTGCTCGTATAAAGCGCATGGACTTAGTAAAATAAAAATACAAATATTTAGTATTTTATTTTCACATCTTTGGCTCGAAGGCTGCTTCCGTCATTGTGCTGACTGTTTCATCATAATACGTGCGCTTCTGTTAGAACTTTCTGTTGAATTTATGTTAGCCCTAGATAGGAACCTTGGTGAGTTTTTGGTCTCAAAAGTGGCTATTGTTACAACATTGGAAAAATATCGCTCTATTTGCTGATTAATGCGGCATGGATAAGCGTAAGTTGGCTACTGCAAACACAGATTACCAAATCTTTATTTTTCCTTGCATTTTCTTGTCTTAATTTAACAATAACTGAGTTTTAGTTACTATCAAAATGGTAGACGTAGATTAAATCACTGAGTCTAGTTTCAGATTTACAAATATGGAAAATAGTTCAAGTAAACTACTATTTATTATACTTAGTTTAGGTTTAAACTTCAGCACATTTTATGTACAAAAATGAAAAAAAATTGAGCCAAACGAAACTCTAGCATGTATGATATGCGTATTATATATGCTGTATACTCGTATATATGTATATATATGATGGATTTATTGATAATAAATATATGGGAAGAACCCACATGGTT